>JALNQA010000048.1:0-253313 GCA_028456235.1 Ophiosphaerella narmari
GGCCTCGCCATCGCCGAGGTATTAGCAGCTGATAGAGCTGAGGATATATAGAGGAGTGCGATGGCAGATAGAATCAACAAGCAACAGAAGAACAGAGCAATCAATCAATCAGTTCTACTCACTCAATATTGACTGCACCGATCCATCTTTTCAATCTCAGTTTTTTCCCATTATCGTGCTCATCGTAGCCACCTTTTGAACCCCTTTTATCTGACAAGTATACACCCTAGCAAGAACAATAAATCCTAGCTAAACCCTTCCTAACGCAAGTAACGTATACAAGTAGATAAGCTACTTACTACCTATAGTAACCTAGTAGCATACCTTAAGGAAAAAATACTCTAGGCGTAGTAAGAACAAATAGCTTAAGCTAATACTTCTTGTTATAGTATACTAGTATACAAGGTTAGTAACTAAGCTTATATTAGTATAGCTAATTAGAAAACTACCTATCTAACCCTAAAGCTTAACAACTAGTAGGTAGGCCCTTACCCTATTATAAAAGTTATCTACAATAGTAGGGCATATAAACTTATACTACCCTAGGAAATACTAAATAAAGGCGTATTTCCTATCTTTTACCTAAAGCTACTACGCCCTAGAGACTAGAAGCCCCTACTAGACTAAGACCTACCCTAGCTAGTCCCTATTATTATTACTAATAAAGGAACTAGTAGCGTATACAAAGAATATTTTGTTAAAGCTATTATAGACGTACGCCTTAAAGAGTAAGGCAAACTAGTAGGTTAGTACTATTTAGTATAATAGATAGGATATAAAAAACCTACGTAGGAGCCTATAAAAGAATTTACTAAACACGAAGCTACCTTTAGCTTTTACTAGAACTACCTAGAGAAACCTACGCTACTAATCTTGCGCATGCCTGCAAATTAGAAACCTAATAAGGATATAACCTATTAAGGTACTACGCTCTACTACCTTAAAAGCTACTACCTTAAGCCTAGCCTACAATAAATAGCTACTTATAGTCTTAAGGCGCCTAGTAGTAAACTAACAAGGACTTTAATTGCTAAAGCTATATAAGGCCTACTACCTAAAATAGGCGCTAAACTATAGGATAGAGGGTCGCCTTGCCCTAGTAATATGCTAGCAACGAGTGCGTAGCTAACTACTACCTAGGAAACAAGGCTAGCTAGTATAATACTAGTTTTGCTAAAAAAGGCGGCGCAAGCTTAGGTAGTACTACAAGTAATAGCTCCTAAAAAGCCTACAAAGTTTAGAAAAAAAGTACTAGAGTCTAGTAATTAAGCTACTCTATACCCTAAGGCTAAAGCCTATAATACCCCTATACCTACTAGAAAAGCTTTTACAACGCAACTATTACTTACTATTAAGTTAAGCGTAGAGTAGTTAATTATTAGAGATCTTAAACTACTCCTCTTATATAATATACAAATACTTTTAGGTTTAATTTTGTTATCGTAGAGTTAAAGTAGTAGAAAAAGGTACGTAGTTAATACGTTTTGTGTGTAGAAGTTGCACAAAACTAATATTTATACTAAATTTTACAAAAACCTTAGCTCTATACTCGCTAAGTACTACCTTAAACTTAGCTATTTTCGACCCTACTTCCTTTTTATTAACTTTTCTTAGCCTCTATTAAAGCTATCTACTAGTATACGCTAGTAATAGACTTATATAGGCCCCTATCTAGCTCTAGGGATTTACCTATTAAGAGGAGGGAGACGTATAAGGGAGTAATCCCTTTTATCTTTAAATTCTACCTATATTAGTAAGTTTATACAAACTTACTAACATTAGCATATGTTAGTAAGTTTATAACTTACTAATATAGTAAGTATTAGTAAGTTTGCAACTTACTAACATAGTAAGTGTTAGTAAGTTTACAACTTACTAACATAGTAAGTGTTAGTAAGTTTGTAACTTACTAATACTTGTTAACGCACTAGCTTATTAGTAAGCTACTAGGTATATATACTTAGTACAACCCTAGATAGCTCTTTATCTACTATTTACTCTTTTTTAATTATTAACTACTTACTACCTCCTTTAAGCTATGCTTGCGTAAAGTCTACCTTATATAGCTAGAGTTAGGGCAAAACTATAAGAATCTAGATTAAGGATATACTTAACTATTACCTCCTCTTCTAGCTAGCTAAGCTTCTTTAACTTAGGCTAGCAATTGCGTTGTATAGGTATACTATTGCGTTAGTAGTAGAGAGTTCTCTTAGCTACGTTAAAGACTATAGCAGCGCGCTAATTACCTTAAATTTAGTTTAATTTAATAGATAAGATAGTAAGCTAGATATCTACTTTATTTAAAGTTAACTAAGTAGCGTAGTATTAAGCTATTATAAGTTAAGATAAGATAGGTACGTAAAGTTAGTAAGGCCTAGTACTTACTTGTACCTAGCGCTTACTTATAAACTATGTTAGGATAGCTTAAATAAATTATATAATCTCGATTACATCTACTAGTAAGGTAGTATTATACTATACTATAATTAGAAACTATATAAGTTAGAAGTACTAATAACGTAGTTTACAAGCAAGTAGCGCCTATAAGTAAGTAGTACCTCTAACTAACTTTGCGTACCTATCTTACTTAATACCTAATAGCTCTATACAACGTAGTAGATATAGCTTTAAATAAAACAAATATTTAATTAGCTATCTTTTCTATTAAAAAATAATAATTCTAAGGTAGTAAGCTAGCTATAGTAGTCTTTTAAGTATCTAAGACAATACTCTATTACTAACGCGCTAGTATTACTACCTAACGTAATTACTAGCCTAACTTAAGGAAGCTTAGCTAGCTAGAGGAGGAGGTAATAGTTAATTATATTCTTAATCTAGATTCTTATAGTTTTACCCTAACTCTAGCTACTATACGTAAGATAGCTAATAAGCTACTCTCTTAGCGTAGAGGTAGCCCTATTAGTATCTACTAGGCGCGTAACTTTGTTAAGTATATAGATAGTCTTACAACGCGTTTTAATTGCCTATATAATAGGTAGTAAGCCTTATATAAGGACCTAGCTACTATAAGTAGTTAGTTTAAGTAGGTATAGTATATAAAAGCTATGTATAAGATAGCTAATAAAGACGTCTATAACTTTAACGAGGCTAGCTTTATAATAGGTAAGATTACAACTTAGCTTGTTATAATAGGGTTAGAGAGGAGAGGTAGGCTAAAGGCTATCTAGCCTAGTAATTGTAAGTAGGTAATAGTAATTACTACAATTAACGCTACTAGCTAGGTAGTCCTACTATTCCTTATCTTTGCTAGCAAGTACTACCTCTCTACCTAGTACAAGGAAGACTATATCCTACGAGACTAGGCTATTAGAATTAGTAATAATAGCTAGATAATAGATAAGCTAGCTATTAACTAGCTTAAGTACTTTAATAAGTATACAAAGGACTAAGTAGTTAGTACGCGTTAGCTACTTATACTTAATAGTTATAGGAGCTACTACTCTCTTAAGTTTAACAAGGTCTATAAAGAGAATAATATCTATACACTCTATATACTAGCTTACTTATCTTACTTACTTTAGCCTCTTAATATTAGCTATTTCTCCCTATTAAAGAAGGCGTATAGCTATTAAGTTAAGAGCCTAATCTAGAACTATATTAATTATATTACTAAACTTAAATTCCTACTAGCCTTCTACGCAGCCTTTAACTAGGCCTTTATAAAAGTAAATATTTACTTAGCTTTTTAAGCTACTAGCCTCGTTCTACTTTAGCTAGAAGTAGTTACCTTAAGACTTAATGTTTAGCTCTGTACGCCTACTCTAGCTACTCTAGCTACTCTACTAGAGGCTCCCTAGGTAGCTTGCACGCTAAGTAACGTACGTAAGCTAGAGGCTTAGTTAACGCTTATACGTAAGCGCGTACGCTAGCACAAGAGCTTATTGCTAGTATTAATTATTAACGCAATTAATTAACTTAAAAAGGGAGCTTATAGAATAATGCTAGAAGCTAAGTTAATACGCGATTAGATCTCTAGTCTTGAAAGAGCCAATAAGGCAGCCAGCAAGCGTAAATTACGAAAAAAGAAGCGAATCTAGAAGAAAGGAGTCTTGACAAAGGGACAAGGAGAGGATATAATTGCTCAACTAGAGGCTGATCACCAGATTGATCGTGAACAGCGCGAGAGTAGGCGGCGTTCAGGCTCGAGTCGCCAGGCTCGCGCACGCTGTAAGAGGTGCAGAGAGACTAGGTACAACTCACGTACGTGTAAGAAAGATAGAGAAGCTACTACTTGATTTATTATATAAATATATACTCTCTACTCTACTGCGTTGCTGAGTTGTACGCTCAAAGAGGTGCGCAAAGTTGGTTGGGGGCGCCGCTCGCTTGTAGGCGCCGCTCGCTTGTAAACCACGTTAGGGGTTGTAACGCTGCGCCGATTTGCGTGCAAACATCGTATAGCTAATAACACTTTGTAAGCAACTTTGTAAGACTCTCTGGCTTAGATACTATGTCTTATAAGTATTACAGAGAGTCCGAAGCTTAGTGGTAGCAATACAATGAAGGGACAATGTATGCAACAAAAGAAGGCTCCGAGTGAATTAGGCTGGAAGACGACAGCGTAAACGTATTTCGAAAAACTAAAGGGCTTATAATATTAACAGATACCTATATAATATTATTTATACATAATTCTTATAAAGCCCGATATATGTGAGACTTATAGTCCTATAAAGTCAAAGTACCCCACTAAATTTTCGGTACAGGTGGTTTTTCGCTACGCATGGAGGGACGTTAAGTAGCATAAATTGGCCCGGAACTGGGCCTGTATAGGCTGTCTATTTTTAGACACTAAATGTAAGTTTATTGACTCGCCCCCGACCGCACCAAATGCAATGAAGAACACTAACTCAGTCATAGATATCGCACCAATTCTTCACGTTATTACACTACAAGCAGAGGTGCAGCAATAGACAATACACCACTCAATACTAACCAACTATTTACAGCGCGACAACAGCTTCAAGGCAGCGAACATGCTTTGCAGTCAATTGTCCCTATCATGCCCAGCTCCCACACCCGAACAGTCCATAGCGCACCCACCGACGATTCAGCAACATCCTCTGCGGGTACCTAGTTTGAGGCGACGAAATCAGGAGTGCACTTCCTAACTTGCTTGCCCTGGAGGAAATAGGGTTCGGGTGAGTCGCGGTCGCAGCATTGACCCTAGCAAGGTTAGCGACTTCGGAAAAGGGTATTATAGATCAGATATTGTCTTACCCATTGCGGGACGTAGGCACAACAGATATGATACGCGGGTTTTCCGGGGTTGGCCATTGGCCAAGGGGCGCCGGGAGGGCATCCATCAATGCGAGGGAGGATGGTAGCGCCCTGAACGGCGGTGATGGTGAGAGCTGCGAAGGCGGCGATAGAGAAACGCATCTTGAAGATTCCAAGGATTTTGTGGTAGAACGGAAGAGGATGGACAGACGAAGAGTCGGATTTGGCGGTTGAGGATGGCAGATGGGATTGATTGCGGAGTGTCGCGAATGGAAAGCAAAAGTAGTGGCGAGGGCAACGAGCTTTAATAGTCGGCTTTGAGTCCTATCCAACACATGTCAACAGGTACCTCCCCCACATATGTCTCCCGGCTCCATAGAGTTCCCCCCTTGCCCGGGTCGCTAGCGTCAAGCTACTGCACGTCCTCGAGGGAGGTCTTTTACTATGCAAGAGAAATAATCCTTGCATGCTAAAAACGCTAGCGATCCGAAGGGGGGGGACAGTATCATTCTAAGCTCGTCTTATGCTTTGCGAACGAATATCATCTAATATCTGGGAGCTCCTGCCTATTTCTATTAACTTTACCTATATTTTTTACTATTAAGATGTATTTATCGCTGCTTTGTTTTGACTAGTACTTCGTAATTAGACGGCTAAATATAAAATAATGTGCGCAAAAGCCCCGATGTGCAATCATCCTAAATACCCTAAGCGGCCTAGGAAGGACCGATTTCTGCTCGGTCTACTATCCGACTGGAGGAGGTCTGCTGGTTAAAGACGGGATTCATTTACTCCAATTCGGGGCGACTACCGAGCAGATTAGATGAGGGGTCTGACAAATAATAGCGTCGTGGTCTAATAGGCAAGGGATAAGTGGCTGAAACGCCGAGGCGAGATACCGTTCGCTGCCCATCAGGGTGCTAGAAATGCTTAATCGAGTCTGGTTTACCCCAGAATACTTACTTCTTCCTATAATCCCACAACTCGTCCCCCTTCCTGTGTCGCAACTCGGCTATGGCCAAATATTATTTTTAATAACACACGCGACCGAGAGGGCACCTATCAGCAGCGTGTTGTCGATGTGTGACTAGTACGGCCTGCCTCGAATGTCCATCTTTCGGGTTCCGGAACCCAAAGTGGCCCAGATTTGGGACCCAAGGGGACTAGAACCAGGACCCAGTCCCAGACTACCCCGTATCTCGTCTGCCTTTTGGAGTGTCCAATTTTCAGGCCCCGTACTAGTCTCCTTGGGTGGTGGGCGCTACTATGGGATGAGCTCCTGGTGATGTCAGGCCTCTGGGCGGAATGAATGGCAAAATTGTATGAGATTTCATTTGAATATGGAAGCGGAGCAATCTTACGTTTGAGTGAGCACTGTATCTGTATTGGGTTTACATGCCAGCGATGGGAAGTTGGTTGCGTGCTGTCCGGGGGGATTTTGGAGGAGGGGCAACATTCAGGCCATGATTTCTTATAGATCTTGATGGCTCCGTTCCAGCGCCTCGAACCGACTGCTTTAGTCTTTCCATCATTTGCACCAGTGCAATTCCATACCGATCCTCAATCACCTCCAGCCTGTCCTCCGTGGGATATACGAGTATATTAAGTATTTAATCTTCAATCAGCACCGTCTGTCCATCTTTACCCTCAGCCGTGGGGTCTGCCCCCTTCTCGAGCAACATTCGCACCACTTCCTTGCTCTCCGAAGATGCCGCCCAGTGCAATACTGTCTGTCCATCTTTTTCCTCAGCCGTGGGGTCTGCTCCCTTCTCAAGCAACATGCCCACTACTGCCTCGTCCCCTGAATACGCCACTGGAGACTCGCAAGAAGAAGCTGGGAGCAGACAACCCGACACGCTGACAAGCATGAACAATCTTGCCATCACCTGGAAAGAACAGGGTAGGACTGCTGAAGCTATATACCTTATGAGGAAGTGTGTGGCTCTGCCAGCGTGTCTTTAAATCTAACCATCCTAACTATAAGGCTTTCTCAGCTACTTTAGCTCGATGTGAGATGCCGACCTAGCGAGGCAATTAGGGAATGTGTTGCTGAGGTCAGACGAGGCGTGAATTAGTTGTATATAATACTGTATTATCGGACGTAAATTATGCAATTATACAAGCTAGGTACGGAAGCCAACCGCTTAGTAGGCGGGTACCAGCGAACTTGGGATTGTAATGGCTGTGTAACCGATGATTCGTCATATGCAAGCAGGGTTACCCTAGAAAGACAGGGCCTTTACAGAATCCATAAGCACGTAAAGAGTGAGGCCTGTTTTGCAAGAAGCTGTACAGGCTGGTTGTTGGTGCGTTCGATTCAATGCAGTGTCTTAGCGTGAGACCACTTTTGATTACTTACTTTGAGTAAGGCTAATTGGTATGAGGCTGTGAGGTATGGGGTTACCGGGGTCCTTAGCATGAGGCCATAAGGTTGGCATGGGGTAGAACCAGTTCCACGCATTCCGGCACATCTCAACATATCATATGTAAGTGCTAAGGAACTCAATCCTTATAAAGCTATTATTGAGGGGTGTAACTCTGTTGTCCTACCCAAGTATTGCATACGATTCATGTAATTCATACAATAGAAGGAAACCACTTAGCGCGAGACCACCTGAGATAATTCTCTTGGCATAAGCCTAACCGGGGTCCTTAACATGAGACCGCAAGGTTGGTAAGGGACCGCCGAGATGGGACTACTCATGGTGGTCAACAAGCAAGTACTTACAAGTATATGGTTAGTGAACGTGCCTACTGTAAGGACGTGCCAACTGTTACGGGCCATATCATAGCGTTACTGCACCAAGTCCCCGGTTGCTTGTGCAACGTAGTGATAAATTTCGTCAAGGTTAAGATTACATATCCATACCTTACCACTCCCAACACCTACAACAATCATTTTCCCAGATACGGTGGAGGACGGGGGCCGATACTCTGAGGGAAGCCACAGTACTCTCTTTGAATTATACGTTATCCGTGTACTATCCGACCTTAGTGCCGTGTACTGATATTGAGGAGGTTGAGGCTCCGTAACAGCACTGAGTCACCGATAATGGCACCAACCTCTGTATGAAGACGGGAGCCAGTAGAATCAAATGGTATATGGAAGAGTGCCCAGCCAACCTCAAGTATTTGTATGTCCCCTGACCCCGACGCGGTTTGGGTCAAGTCGTGGGGGGAGGCCACTGAGTTGACCCCACTGCTATGGCCCTCGGGCGTCTGCGGGCGGGCTCCCCACCTGTCCATCATAACCGCTTTTATCGCGAGCTAGGGAGGTGCTTCATGTTGGAAATAATTCCGTATCAAGTTCTGCCTTGGACTGAACGCGAGTGCTGATATATATGCTTGGAGAGGTGCGTTCTCTATTGCCCCCTTATGATACATTATGAACCGCTGCGCATCTTGAACTATGCATTGCTAAGCTTATGCCTTGCAGCTCAGCGGCATACACTGTCGAGGCTGTATCTAGTCCCATGTGCACTGTGCGGGTCTGCTGTGTTAGCGAGCATATTGCCGCTGCGCCTATCTCGCCGTCTATCCCGCTGCCGTCTGTGTAGATGCTGAGGATCTGACCTGTCTCATTCGCTCTGTCGTGTCGACTCCGCGCCTTGTCGGCGTTCTTGTCTATGTATGTCCCGGGGCCAGTTTGCCATATCGGGGTTATGACGGGTAGGATTGGCTCCTGCGTGTCGAAGCCCTGGCTGCGTTGGCTCTTCATGTCGTCGTAGATCTTCTGCCTGGAGTTGATGTGTCTGATGCGGTTTCTTATTGCAGCGATAGATTGCATGCTGCTTGTCTGAAGGCCGACTCGAGTGCGGCTCTGGTCTGTCAGATTAAGGACCACCATCCTCTGCTCCTTTGTCACCTATATTAACCAATCCTTCGCCAGAACCTGTATCTGTTCCAACGGGTTGTTCCATCCTGAGTTCGACTATAGCAGTGAATACATTAGTGTGGCTTCTCCCTACATCACAATTGTTAGCGAGCTATATGCAGTCCAGGTGTCTCCGCGGCTCACTATTTATATCACCTTCCAATATTATATCCTGAGGATCGTTATGTGCATCCCTCGAATGAAGGCGCTGTATATGAGAGGAACGCATGGTGCGTAGCTTCGTCACAGCGGAAGCGGCGCCGTTACTACTTCCAATAAACCTAGGCATGTGCTTCCGGAGAAAGGGTTTTCCAGCTGGGAGACAGGCGCAAACGATGGCTACGTGCACCTCAGTCGTCCTATGAGCCTAGCGTTAGAAAAAGATAACCACTGTTAGAGGCGGAAGTCGAGACTACTCGTACTTACCACCACACTGCGTTGGGAAAACTTTCCCAGCTAACATCTTTTGTGTTAACCATATTCGCTGTGAGCTTCACTCTTATAACGCTAACGACCAAAACACTAATTTATGTGTTAGCTCCTTCTGTCCTAATACAATCTAGTTAGTGGTAAGCGTACAACCCTCCTGTCATTAACACTATTATAACGCCAATCTTTTGCTTCATAGGAAGTTGAACGCCTCGTAAAATTAGAACTGGTAGAACAAGGATTGCAGCATCCGTAGCAGAGTTCATAACGCCACTGAAGACTGTGATCTTTAACCAGGGAATGCACGAGCCACTGGTGATTGTAAGATCCCAATACTTCTCTAGCGGCCGGCAGGCGTACACCCATTGAAATGATGTTACCAGGCTATATAACACAACAATTGCCATGATGATGTGTATAGTGGTTCGGAGTTTTCCCCAGGGTACAAGTCGAGTGAAAAACATGAGGATTGAGAGCTTTGTGAACATTATTGAGATACCATAAAACATGATGGTAATCGCCGCAACCTTAGAAATTATGTCAGCCCGCCTGTTCTTTGAGTGCAGAAAGGATTGAACCAAACGAGGGACTTCCTTACTTTCATACAGTTAGGATTAAAAATAGAGAATGGGACATCCCATAGATGTCGTCCAAATCCGTACTGCGTGGCTGGAAAGATCTGGTCAATCACCTATGGACACGTGAATGTATAAGTCACTTACAAATGGAGCCAGCCACTGAGTATGCCAAAGCGAAAAACTGAGACCAGGGTACCTGTTCATTAAAATGCACCCGTAAATAGATTCAACTGAGACTAACCCATGCGATAAGTAACAGCCCTACAAACGTCAGCACTCGTTTGTGGGAATAGCAGGAGGACTTACAACCGTCTACCTTTACGTGGCGTATAATAAAGAAAGCAGTATAAAATCGCAATACCGTGAACAAAGTTGAAATTATTGTACACACAATATGAACTACAATAATAGCATGTGCTCTGGATGGTGGGTGGGTAAAGTTGGGCGTAATACCGGGAGGAGGAGGTATCACACCGACGACTTCGTATCTCTGCGAAAGAATTGGAGACTGCATTGAGTGACAAGAGGCGGCTTCAACGGTCTCTAACAAAAACGAAATTGTATGAAGAAGCAGGCACTGCTAGGACCAAAAAGTCCCATGGCCTGCGAACAGTTTAAGTATGTTCCGAATCTAACATAGGAGCATAATCCTCAGTGGGCGGATGTGGTATTGGTTGCAATTCACCGATAATGGGCTGCCATAATGTCTTCCCCTCACGCTATCCGCAGCAGCTAATCATGATAAACGCCACCCGGGATTCCCCGGACACCACACAACCCTTTCAGCTGAATTGGAAGCATTGCCGATCACCACTCTAGGACTTCAGGCTCATGTATGTGCATTTGATGTTGTGCGTTCCCAATGCCCACGAAGCCAGGGGTCGCACTGTCACAGCCCTATAAGCTTTGACGTAAATGTCACAACTGTCCCAGGAGCAAAAAGCATTCTGGCAGGCGTTAGCATTCAGGATTGGCCAATAGGGTCTTAAGCCGCAAAGTCATGCGCTAGGATCGCCAATGAAGCATTCTGCTTTTCGGCTGTAGACCTGTTCAAAAAAAGCTCCTCAGTTCTTGCGCTTCCGTTTCTAGTGCACGTGAAAGGGATCATGAACAACAGGGCGTGTTGGGAACGCCAAAAAAAAAAGAGGTGACTGAAAGAGCAAAATATGCAGGCACCGAGAACAGTCAAATGATGTATTTCAGCCAACCTGGAAACACTTTCTGCAGTCATTTGAATGTGGCTTCGGTAGAGATGTCCACCGATGATGGACAACGCGCCACGCGGAATTCTCCAGTCGCCGCACACCACTTTGGCCTTTTAGCTTATATTCTTATTATAGGCTAAGCTTTCTCTAGTTAAGTTTTTTAGTCTTAGTATCTTCGGCTTAGCGTACTTCGCTCAACACCAAATTTAGCAGCAACTCCTGTGAATGAGAAATCTTCTCCTGGTTCTCGCGAGTTGATTTCTTCAACCGTAGCTTGAATTGGGTCCATATTGGTGGAGCTATCTTGTAATGTAGAGAAGCGGGTCAGACTCAAGTTTGATATTCGGCGTACATCACGCGAACTAACACGTCAAGAAGTCCGAATATGTGTGGGGGCAGAAATCTCGGGTGTGGCGGTGCACGGAACAACACGGCAGTTCTTGCAGGCCCATCTTCAAATCGATTTGATACACACAAAACCTCCACCCAAGTAGCCAAGAGCTGGGCAACTTCCATTATCTTTGTGTGAACACGGTTGGCATACAACATAGCACCAGAAGAATGTTCATCACAGAAAGTATACGGGTTTCCTCCCATTCATCAAATGTCATGCTTGAAAGCTTCAAGACTAAATACTTTCATACGGAGTAACATGGAACAAGATGTGAAAACGAAATACCTAGTTAAGTCTTTCAACCCGCCTTCCTGGCAATCAACTCGCCAACACCTGCAAAAGACCTTCCGCCCAAGATTTCAAATACAGCTATATCTACCCTCAAACTCTGCCAAACGGCGTTACGTAGCTCAATTGCCATCAGCGAATCTACACCATACTCCGCCAAGCTTTTGCGATGATCCACGTCCTCCGCTTGGATACCCAAGGCGCCAACGAGTTTACTCGTTAGCATCTGCACGGCAGCCGCACTACGTTCATGCACATCTTGCGCCTGTCGGAATCGCCGAACCGCCTCTTCATGTACCGATTCGTTGGCGTCGCTCGGTCGGCCAGACGCCACCGTTGAGCGTGCACTATCGATTGCCGCAAACATTGGAGCGCGGTGGTGACTCTCTGCGGGAATTCTCATACCTAGGAGAATCTGGCTTTGGTCTGGCGTGGGCCGAACCAAGTTTGGACTGCAGTAGTATTCGAGTACTGCGAGAAGGTCCTCTGTCTGTAGGGGAATCATGTCGCGGTACCGTTCGCGGAGGCGGCGATAATCCTCGCGCTCGGCTACAATGCCAATATTTTGCATCCAGCCGAGATCTATAGAAACGCTGTTTCCGAAGCCGTCCTGGGAGGCACGGTGCCGTGCGAGTGCGTCGAGGAAGGAATTGCCTGCAGCATAGTTGCTCTGAGAGGGTGAGCCGTGGATGCCTGCTATAGATGACATGAGGATGAAGAAGTCCATATCGTGGGGCAAGAGGCGATGCAGGTTCCAACTTGAGTTTACTTTGGTTCGGATACTTTCTGACCACTGTGCATGCGTCATGTTGTCGAAGACAGAATCCTGCATTATCGAGCTTAGCTGGAACAGTATCAACAAAATGCTCGTTGGTTAACTTACTTGAAGAATCATGGCAAGATTGATGCAACCTTTGATGCGAGGCATATCGCTGCAGTCACGAAGAAGACTAGAGAGCTCCACGGCTGAAGAAACGTCACACCGAGGTGTCCTGATCATGACATTGCTAGTTTCAAGCTTGGATATCAGCTTCTTAGCTTCCTGGGAAGAGGCCCCGGAGCGTGATGGTACGATGAAGTTTCTTGCACCACGCGCAGTCATCCATTGAAGAATTGTGCGTCCAACTCCACCGAGTCCTCCTGGTATGAAGAAGGAGGCATTGGAATCAAAGGTAAAACCATCCTCATACGTGACATATTTCTAGTAGATGTCAGTCTCACTGGATCATCAATAATGCAGATTTTCTCTTACTTGGACGCTATCCTGAGGATCAATCTTGATGATGATGCGCCCTGTGTTCTCCCCACTCTGCAAATATCGAAATGCTTTTTCGACTTCTGAAACTGGGAATATATGAAGGGGTGACGGCCCTCCAAATTCTCTGTCAGCTGAAAGTTCTAAAACTTTGCTTGCTAAACTCCGCGCCAGGACCCTGTTCGTTAGCACAATATGATGTAGATCAACTGAGGAGAAAGAGACATTCTTCGCAAATTTCGCCATTGGCAGCGACGAGTTGACCATGATATCCGACTTTCCAATATCGACAAATCGCCCGTAAGGCGCGATGCACTCCCAAGACGCTATCAAACCTTGTCCCGATAGTGAGTTAAAAACCACGTCTACCCCCGCACCGTCTGTAGCACGCATGATGGCTTTCATGAATTGAGAGTTGCGACTGTAGAATATGTGCGACTCGGGAATATTGAGCCCGTCAACCCGCATGACCAACTTCTTCTTCGTCTCAGAACCGACCGTGGCAAATACTTGAGCTCCGAGGGACTTTGCAATCTTAACAGCCATTTGACCCGTACTACCAGCAGCAGCGTGGATCAGGACTTTTTCGCCTGGCTGCAAGCGAGCCATATGAACGAGACCGTACCATGCCGTCATCCCAGGGTTCATACCAGCCAGCGCATCTTGGAACGAAACGTCATCGGGGAGTTTGAACGCATAGTCTGCGGGTGATCGCGGGTGGCTGCGTGAACAGCCTGGGGAAAGCATGAGGACGCGATCACCAATGTTGAAGCTGCTGGCGCAGGAAGCACCAGTCTGCGTAACGAATCCAGCGCATTCGAATCCCATGCCTTCGTTTCCCAAGCGTCCGACAGCGGTGAATACATCGCGGAAACTGATTGGCCAAGCTGCGGCTTCGATCTCCACCTCATCTTCACCCAAAGGGGGTGGTATGTCTTTCACAAAACGCAGGGTATCTATTATACCAGGTGTTCCAACTTCGAGCACCAGCTTTGGGCCAGAATTCCATGTCTCGTAAATCTCTCGTGGATGGATGCGGGCAGTTTGTTCCTTCTCAAGTTCGGGTTCCTCTCTGATTCTCCCGATGTGTAGAAGGTCATCGCGAACTACGAACTCAAGCTCGCCGACTGGTTGATTCTTGGAAAAGCACGAATTCAATACTTGTGAAATAAAGATATGGTCGCGGCCTGGTTGAGATCCTTCCAACGAGAGTGTGACGATATACTTGCTGCTATTTTCGGTTCGCAGAGATCGGAAAAATCCTGTTGCGACGGACAGCGGTGGTTCATTGGAGTCGCCGAGATTATTGACACATGACACCCATAGAATGTCGTGACTAGCCTGCAGGTATTTCCGGACGCAAAGGAAATCCGTCTCGCTAAGAGTTGCAAGCATGGGAGCCTTGGCTTCTAGAAGAAAGATCATGGTACTTGTAGACAGAAAGGTAATCTCAAGCTCTGGATCCCGATCTAAATAGTTAATTTTCGTATCGGGTACCAGTTCTACGATACGCTGCGCCTATATACGGTGTTTGAATTAGTCTCAAAATGTTGCACACTTGGTATGATGTTTTTGACATCATTGAGCCTCGGGAATTACATACCAATACCAACTGCTCATCACAATCAGGGTCCACAATGATCGCAATTTCTTCATTGAACCCTTTGATCCGCCTACCTTCATCCATGGGTAAGGCGAGTACCTTGGAAATCACGACACTAAACAGATGACAAGTATCATCTTCAAAATCTCTCATGACAACTTCCGCACCAGAGAAGCCAGTCTCGCGAAGCAATTCATCCCATTTATCTTCCATAACGAGCGGGCAATGGAGACGAGATGCTTCGCTTGCGCGCCACCAGCCCTCGAGCGAAGCAAACACCACATTGGTACAAGTGCTGTCCAAAACCGTTACCTCAAGGAACACGAGATACCCATTAGGTTTTAGTAGCTTGCGAAGGTGTGTAAGAGTCTGCAACAGATCTGCCGTGGCATGAAGAACACTACCAGCGAAGATGATATCGTAATCGCCTTCTTTGTATGCTTGATCAAGTGGATCGCGCTCCAGGTCCAGCGTCTTGTAAAGCATTCTGTCTTCGAAGTCACTGAAATTGAATTTTGCATCGCTGAAGAAGGATGGCGATATATCTGTGTACGTGTATTCGCTGAAGCGCCTTTGCCCGTTCTGCTCTTCGAATGACTGCAGAATCTTCAGGATACTGCGTGTCATGCTTCCCGTCCCAGCGCCGACTTCAAGTAGCCTGAGCCCTGGATCTTCGTGGGATGCTAGATCCAAGAACGTGCACAGGCGGCTGTCAGTGGCGAGGCTTTCGAAAAGGTAATTGTAGAAGTTCTCGGCGGCTTTGGCGTTGAACATGATTTCCAGGGAGCTTTTTTCGCCTCGGAGAATAGAGGGAAGGGCTCTAGCAACCTCTGTGAATACACGCCAGGCAGGTTGTTCGTTTTCGCATTCCTCGAGAAGATTTTGCAGCGCTTGATCGCTCATCTCGTCTGTCTCGCCTTCCACAGGGCTTTTCATATCAATATCTAGAGCATTGACATATCTTGCCATGTATCCAGAGAGTTGATTACGGTCGTCTTTGCTGAGTTCTCCCAAAGCCTTGCGAGCAGAAGTGCGGACGGCCTTTTCGATCTTCGGATAAAACTTTCGTATAGTGTCTTCCTGATTGTTAATAGAGAGTTCGGAACACAATTTTTGAAGTTCTGCACGATTCAAGGAACTCAGTTGCGGCTTCCACGAGAAGCTATGTAGCATCTTCGGTCGCTGGGCGGTCTTATCCGGATGGTCTCGCCCAGAGATTTCCGCGTTGACAAGGCGTTCTATCGTGCACATGACATCACCTTGATCACTAACAGCAAAAACATTTCCCTCCTCTCGTGATAACGGGGCGATGGTGTTGTACGTGGAGGAGCATAGCCGCACTGAATCAACTTCTTGTTCCCAGATCTTAGCAGACAGCCACACATTCCCTATTTGCTGTGGCACCATCGTTGCTATCGGCTCTACTAATCCCCGGGACTTCTGCACAAGCAAGGATTGTATCAACGCATCCAATATAGCTGGATGCACTGGACCTTTCCCGGTCTCATGATGTTTTCGCACCGACTTCAAGTCGATCTGAGCGGTTGCTGTATCGCTGCCGTTCCAGCGAATGTCTCTCAGAAGCTGGAATGATTCGCCATATCGCAGGCCAATCTTCTCGCAATATTTGTAGAAATCTGTT
The DNA here is from genome assembly GCA_028456235.1 of Ophiosphaerella narmari. Classification (NCBI taxonomy): domain Eukaryota; kingdom Fungi; phylum Ascomycota; class Dothideomycetes; order Pleosporales; family Phaeosphaeriaceae; genus Ophiosphaerella; species Ophiosphaerella narmari. The sequence continues at coordinate 16,510 of JALNQA010000048.1, forward strand.
GTTGGAATGATGCTTGGACTTTCTGAAATAGCGCATTGCACCTTTTCGCGCACCCATTCCTGCTCTTCGGAGGGATCGTGCCTCCAAGACGTGTGGGAATTCACATCTTGGGTCTCAAAGCGGATCTCTGATCTGAAACAAAGTTTCCAGCTGCTTTCGAAATATGTGTGAATGGTGACCTCGAAGCGATCTGAGTCCTTCTCGTACTGGTTCTGCATCGGCTTCAGCTCAACTACAGTCTCGGTGGCGTCTTGTAAATCTTCTCGCACTATGATTGGAGCGAGAAAATTGATATTTCTCAACATAAAGCCAGATATGGTTTGATGATCTGCTGCGATAGTTCTGACAGCTTCAATTGCCATTACGAGCATGCCAGTCCCCGGACAGATGGCAGTGTCATTTACCTAGATAAGTTTCAGTATATTCGGTGGAAATAGAAATGAGGACTGGAACTTACGACATGATGAGCGAGCCACGGGTGGGTTTCTAGGTCCAGCCAGTTCCTCCATCTCGGTTGCAGTGGGTTCCAATCGTGTGCCGCCCGACCAATCAAGTATCCGGTGGTGGCCTTTCTCAATCTGTGGTCCCGACTCAGGCGTGACTCGCTCCAGTATCGCTTGCCGCGATCGAATGGATAGGGCGGGCAATCGGTCAATGGCATAGGTTTATAATGATCCTGTCCATTGGCAGCCAGTACTGAAACATCATGTCCATGAGCGAATAGCGTTCCAACTAGCTTCAGAATACTATGCAAAGGTGAATTGGCCCGTTGTAGCGTTGAATGATACCTCAGTGTTGGAAGAGTATCGGTGACCGGTCGTCGCAATGCAGCGTGGGGGCCAATTTCTATGAGATCACTGATGTTAGGATCTCCGAATGAAATGGTTGACGAAGTAGAGCTCTCGACCATATTTTCTAATGCATCCCGGAATCTGACAGGCGACAGTAAATTTTCCACCCAGTACTGGGGCTGGAGGAGCGTTTTGGAGGTAATATCTTGGCTAATCACAGTGCTAAACATAACAGTCGTTGACCGGGAAGTCTGAGTTCCTGCTTCGAGGGTTCCCATTCGTTGTATATATTCATTCGCTGCGCCCTTCATCAAAGGAGAGTGGTATGCTACTCCCGTGTTGAGCTTTTGAGAAAATACGCCCAATGCCTCAACGTACTTCTGAAACGCTTCAATAGAACTCGACAAACCCGAAACGGTTATGTTAGTAGGACCGTTGATACATGCTACATGAATGGACTCTTTTCCTAGACAAAGGGATGCCAAATGCAATTGGGACTCTTTCTCGCTTAGGTTGACCGAGAGCATGCCCCCAGGCTCTGATGTGAAAGTGTTACGAATCACTTCGGATACCTTTCCTCGGAAATAGGCCACCTTGCAGGCAGACTGATGCGAAAGAGCTCCAGTGGAATATGCGGCCGCAATTTCGCCGCTGGAATGCCCAACTACCCTTGTGGGAGTGACATTAAACGACCGAAGCAGCTCAACAAGAGCAATCTGGAGTATCGTGCACAGTGGCTGGCTCAGTTCCGGACGATTTATATTGTTCGGATCATTTATGGCGTCGAAAATGGACCAGGTGCATCCAAGGTCGTCTAGTATTCGGTCTGATTTAGTCAGACTTGCATGGAAGACAGGGTACTGCATCAGCGCTGTCCCCATTCCCGCATACTGAGCTCCTTGGCCAGTAAATACGAAAGCTATGTTTGATTTCTTGCTTGCAATGCGAACAGGTTTCTCAGATTGCAGAAACCGTTGATTGGCATTCTTGGTATTTGGCGGACCATCAAGGGGGTCCACAATGGCAAAGGTACGCCAAGACATATGCGATCGATGCGCTGCAAGTGTGTACGACAGACTTTCAAGTAGATCAGGCTGGCTGACTATATGCTTGCGGTAGTACTCTTCGTAGCTGGACGTCATTCGATCAAGGGCGGCGGCATCGGCGGCGCTCCAGAGCAAAACCGATAGTCGAATGCAGTGGCCATTTGCCGAACTATCGGTCTTATCTGGCGAGGTATCTCTACCAATTCCGCTAGAGCTGTTCACTCGGTGAAAGCCATGCAAACCACGCGCTTCCAGATAACTTGCAGCGTCGTCCAGGATAACATGTGAATTGGTTCCTCCAAAGCCAAACGAATTGACTGAAACTCTTCTTACTCCGACGCATGGCCAAGGCATGCATTGCACTGGCACCTCAACGTTGTAAAACAACGCGTCAATATCGGGGTTGAGACGCTCAAATAAAGCATTAGGAAAGATTGTGCCTCTTTCCAGCATCAGCACGCACTTAGCAATCGCTGCGAGCCCACTAGCAGCCTCAAGATGGCCTATGTTAGCTTTTATAGACCCCCTAGTCATAATCAGCCGCGATTACGCGTCATACATTGAACGGTGTAAGGACCATCAAGAGATAACGCTAACTTACACATAGAGCGGTTCCTTGGCTGATCGATGTTTACGAAAAACACGTCCTATAGCAGTCATTTCGATGGGATCGCCTACGGCAGTGCCAGTCCCTGCATCGAATCCAAATCTTGATTAGTACATTCAAGCTACTCGCAATAGGGTGGTTATTTGCGTACCATGTGCTTCGAAGAATCGGGTTTCATCCAGACCTAAGCCAGCCTTGGCATAAACATGTCGAATAAGTTTTTCTTGAGCTTTGGTGCTCGGTTGTGTCAGCGAAGCTGTCCGTCCATCTTGGTTGCAGCCTATTCCCCTGATCACGGCGCGGATGACATGACCATCAGCCAGCGCTGCGAAAATTGGTTTCAGTACTAACGCGACCACACCTTCGCCCCGTGCAAAGCCGTTGGCGCGCTCATCAAAACTATAACAGCGACTATCACTCGACAGAAAATTCATATTCGCCAGCAACGTCGTCAGATCCGGACTTAGTAGTGTGCTACATCCGATGACGATTGCTGCATTAGCATCGCCGCATTGCATAGACTGGCAGGCCATATTTAGTGCAACGAGCCCACTCGAACATGCAGTGTCGACATGAACACTAGGTCCACACAAGTCCAAAAACCAACTCACTCGATTTGGAAGTGAGGAGTTGGTGGTGCCTATGCTCCCATGTCGTGGCGCTAGATCGGGATCTTTAGCTTGCATACGGGTATAATCGTCCGAAAAGCATGATGCGAATACTGCCGTTTGGCTTCCACGTACCCGCTCTAGTGAAAGACCACTACTTTCAAGAGCATGATATGCAGCTTCGAGAGCCCAACGCTGTTGTGGATCCATGGCTGCCGCTTCTCGTGCTGGTACGGAGAAAAATGGGGCATCAAAAGCAGCAGGATCTTCGGTGGTGAAATGCGCTCCTCGTCCGTGCAACTAATGGTACTCAGCGACATCCCAAAGTGGAACCATGCAGGACTAACCGTGTTGATAAGACTTGGAGCTCCTTCATGGAAAGCTTTTATTGATGCGCGGCATTCCGGCCACTCGGTCATGACATTTTTACCCTTCGACAGCACTTCCCACAAACCATCCTCGTCAGTTGCTTCCTGTGGCATTCGAAAAGCCATACCGATCAGCGCGAACGGCCCCTCCATATTTATTTGAGTATGAGCTGTGGCAGCAACAGGGTAACGTGAAGATTCCGGTAACAAAAAATAAGTAAATAAATTGTTGTCCCGATTTCAAAAGTAAGTCGAGGTTCCATTAATGAACATCAATCTTGTATCACGCCGCCTAGACACCAGAGAGCTGTTGTTCAGCCTTCGAAAAGGCATACACCAATCTTGCTACCGAACAAATTATTGTGTGTAACAGCCTTGCAGGGCTCCCTTCTTCATTCGGCTTCTTTGAGCTGGTGTCACGACTGATACTGCTATGCAATGCAGTCACACACCTGCACTATCGTTACAGATCCCGATTTACCGGTCAGTCTACAGCTGTTTCACATGGCAGGCTAGCTCACCTTACGCTTATCACGAAAGTGTCTTCATATATGGCATCGATGATCTTCCACCTACCCACGCACGATTTTGCCTACCCTATAGGGCATTTTGTTTTGCGAAAGTACTCAGACTAGAGCTCACAGGACGATGCGGTTTCTATGTTTCCACGGCAGGGGTACAAATGCAGACGTAAGAAGAAGCACTTTCTAATCTAGTCTTCACATATAACTAAGGACAACAGATCTTCAAGAACCAAATAAGTACACAGAGCCTCCACAAGTATATTGGTCTAATCGTGTTAGCAAGAGCTTATAGTTGATACAGAAGAAATCTGCGACGCATTAGACGAAGAACATGAGTTCGTATTCATCAACGGGACTTCACTCGATGAACCGCAACCGGACTCCGAATCCCATTTATTACCCAGCTCAGTCAATGCCGATTTCTCCAGAGTTCTGGTCAAGCACCTTGAGCCCGGCAGAAAGCACCTTGGATTCTGGCCCCTTCAGGGAATAACCGAGGATTTTCGCCACGCCTATCACAGCATTCGCTCGTTCATCGAAACCCAAGGGCCGTTCCAAGGGCTAATAGGCTTCTCGGAAGGGGCGAGCATAGCCTCCACCGTGTTAATTGAGGACCGGCTTCGACATGGGGAATCACTGGGTATAAAATGTGCCTTGTTCTTCTGCGGAGCACCGCCCATAGACCTTGCAATAGAGGGAGGAGACGCGATCAGAATCAGGCATCTAGCCCAAGACGGGATCTTATTGCACCTCCCGACTGCGCATGTCTGGTCTGATAAGGACGATTGGGTCCCTGAGTTGGGTAAAGATTTGGCAGACCTGTGCGACGCAGAGGTACGAGAAGTGGCCATACATCAATTGGGTCATGCGGTTCCCAGATCACGCTCAGATAACGGTTGGCGCGGGATCATGCGTGCGATTCAACGGACTATCGAAAGAACAGAAAACGACGGCATGCCGTAAATGGGGAATAATGACAGCTGTGGTGTTGCAAGTAGATCATTCGGTGACTGATACGAGCCAATCTCTATTCCAGGACAGATTTTGGCTAAATGCATGACTGTTCGTTGATCTCTGCGCGTTGAGTTATGTTATGGTATGTAATGTTCATCGATTATCTATCAATGCGATCTACTTCGGATTCCGAGAATATATTAATCGTTCGGCTGACACCCTCGCTTATGACTCCTGTTACAAGAGTAGATTCAGATGTAGGCGGCATCACTTTTGACGATCATCCACGACGGTACGACCCCATGAGTAAGCTGACCGCATGCTTCCCACAGCTTGTTTGGACCAAGCTCCAACTACACGTAAGATCAACAGCTTGATCGATAGCAAGCTTGGTCATGATCCATGTAATTGAAATGCAATATACCAGCTAGCGCTCGAATCTGCGGGCCGGGGAATGACTGGGGATTACTTGCAGGCCCATTCTACATAGGTTATGTTATGCAAAAGTCTACTTCGCCACTACCACTTGTTGCCGCCTCCACATCAACAACGCGACAGGTATCTGCGCGGCTCCAAATGCGCAAAGCGTCAGCATCTGGCGGTTGTAGCCTTCCGACAAGATAGTACGGATGCCCGTTTGCACCGACTCCGGCAGTAATCCCGTGCTTTGGGAATGTATGGCAGCGAGTGGATCCGCCATACCAAATTCACCTAATCGTGAACGGACATGGTCGTTGAAAACAGAAGTCACAACAGCCAAGCCAATTGCAAATCCCATGGCTCTAAACTGGTTTCCGGCACCCATTGCCACAGCCCCGTCGCGCTTCTCAGCTGTAAAGGCAACCAGCATGATGAGGTTTGAGAAACTGAACGAACATCCGAATCCAGCGATGACCTGGTAGCCATAGACTTCTTCTGGGATGGTGACGGATTGTGAAATTGTGCCGAGAAGTGCAAATCCTATGACTTGTAGCACACCACCGAAAAGAATCATATAGATACTCGGTACTTTCAACTTGCTAGCCAGCCGACCACTTAGCATGGTTGCCACCGCGGACGAGGCGCCAAACGGAATCACTCTGACGGCTGCGCCAAAATTTGACATGCCATTAATGAGCATGAATCGCTGAGGGAGCTGAACGTTGGTGACGGAAACTGGTGCTCCAACCAGGATAATGCAACTGAAACCAGTCAGTTAGTCCATGCTGTTATATCCCTCTACGATTAGAATGAGAGAAAATATGCATCGTCGCAAGGTACATATTCAAACTTACGCAAAAAGTCCCACAGTCTCGCGATGAACGAAGAATCTCCAGGGAAGAATGGGCTCTCGCATCCCATCGGCTAGTGTAACGCGGCGTTCCCATAATAGCAGCAGTGTCCACAGGACCGCAGAAACCACAAGCAGTGTGATAGCGTATGCCGAATCCCACGAGAATCGCGACCCCACCTCTTGGAAACACGCTGTAAAAGAAAGAGTACCCAGCAGCATAAGAACGGTACCGGGACCATCGATCTTCTGCCAAATCTCTTTGGGGCTCACTGAAATCGATACTCGTTTATGGACTCTCCGCTCCTGGTACGGAAAGCCGTTTGGGATTCCTACAAGCGCAACTGCTATTGCGAGAACTCCGATGGGTATGCTGTACTGCCATGGTTTGTTAGGACACGGCGCAATCTAGCAAGGGAGAGGGGTATTCGCACTTGATTAGGAAGATCCAACGCCAGGTTGTATTTTCGCTGATGGCTCCACCGAGTACTGGACCAAGTACTAATGCCAAAACAACTGCCACGCCATATCGCGTCACGGCATCCGCGAGTTTCTCTGGGGGTTCCGATTCGATCAGAAGCACACTGCACAAGGCATAGCTACCGCCTGCGCCAACTCCTTGAAATGCTCGAAGAATAATTCTAAGTAGAGATAAGTATGAGGCTTGAGAGTGCGTCGGCGGTTCGACATACAGTTGAGACATGGTTTGAGCGGCAGCGCACCCGCCCGAGAAAGCAGTGAAAACCAGCATCGAAACTATAGTTACCACCTTTCGACCGATAATGTCGCTGAACTTGGCCAAAATGACAATAACACCTATTTAGTTACTTTGTGAACATCCCCGATACGCCAGGTTATAGACGTCCGCTACGTACCTACGTAGCCCAAGAAATAGCTGGTCAAGACCCAGCTTGCATTCTCAAATTGACCGAGGTCGTCGGTGATGGCCAATAGTGAAGTCGCTGCGATTGTCATATCCATGGTAGTGAGGAAAAACATGCATGCAATACTATGAATGATTCTGTTAGCCATTCCGTGATTTTGCAAGGCCAATTCGTAGTCAATTACACAAACCCAATAGCCCAATAACGAGAGCCTTTCACATATACGATAGTGTAAGGATCACTTGGAACCCCAACCGGGTCATTCATACTGCTAGGAACATCTTGAGTGCTCTGGAGCGGGCTGCGCTTTTCGTGATCATTGTCTGCAATAGACTGTAGTTGGTGCATGTTTACGGCGGTGGGGGTCGTGACACTGTGTGTGCCGGAAAACCGAAGTGTCAAGACAACAAAATAAAACCCAGACTCTTCATTCCTAAGCTCGTGTCTGCACATGCGCAGTAAAGCTTGCCGAGGTCTTCAGTTGCCTAGTCCATATTTTGGTTTATTACATATCGATCATTAATGCAGTGCGACATGTGATCATCGCACCCGATGTCATACAAGTTCACGGGCGCTTCATGGCTTTATGTGATTTCAGGTCGATAGGTTGTAGGAATGAGCAGGGATTCTCATACGGGCAGAGCGGAAACGAGGAATTTTTGAAGGCTTCTGGGTTACAAGTTCGTCAAGCGAATAAGAGTCAAAAGCACAACACCACTTCTCTACAACACCCCGCCGCATCCCGGTCGCATTGGGGGCCATCATCTCGGCTCACTGCAGGCCAAATTCTGAGTTGATGCTTGCCTAACATCGGCTCGACCATCTTCACGTCTTCATCGCATGATAGTGCACTCTAATGATATGTAGTCGAGCCGCTGATAAGGTCTTGAGTCTTATCCGGTCTGCTTCTTTCACCACAGCTTTCTCAAACTTTATGGGGCTATGGCTTATCGTCGTAGTTTGACACCTGCCCAGCTCACAGCCTTTCTCGATGGCCCTTCAACAAAAGCTCCGCCAGGTGTAGAGGTGCACCTCAATCATGGCGAGAATCGAAATACAGAAGCCATCGCGTTCACCATTGTGTGCATTGTGCTTGCTTCTACAGCCGTTGCAGCCCGTGTTTACTCTCGTGTCTGCATCACTAAACAACTTTTCATCGAAGATTGTGAGTATTGCCTACTACGTACATTCGTCACTTGACTACTTGCGTTCTAATCTTTTACTCTTAGATATTGGTCTGATTGGTTGTGTAAGTAATTTGATACTTTCGATCAGCCATTGAAGCTAACAGGCTATAGCTTCCATTCATCGGACTCGTGTGGAGTATGTTCAAGTTTCGCGATGAAGCTGGGTTCTTCGTACATCAGTGGAACGTCCGGGGCCGTGTCATGGTCAACTTACAGATTGTAAGTTTCCAACAGAGACAGTATATTAGATGCATCTAACTCTAAATTATCAAGGTAACATTGATCTTCATAATTTGTTATGCAATCCTCATGATACTACTCAAGACGGCCATTCTTCTCGAATGGATGCGCATCTTCGTTCTCTTCCACACTAGCTCCAAGTTTTTCCGCTTTAGCGCGGCGATCCTAATACTCAATGCAGCGCTGTTCATATCCGCCATATTTTCCAACGTCTTTGTTTGTAAACCTGTGAAGAAGAGTTGGCATCCCTGGATAGATGGAACATGCCTCGATCGACGGGTCCGTGATATCTTCTTCGCCTCATGTAATACCGCGATTGACATTTTCATTTTGTTCCTGCCTCAGCGGATGATTTGGAGATTAAACATGAGCAGAGGCCGAAAGATTGGGATATCGATCGTATTTTCTGTGGGACTTTTGTGAGTAACGTCCCTGTTCGAGTCTGTTGTCCCCACCCCGAAAGAAAGATGGATTACTGATACAAGGCTTCCAAAATTACAGGGTCGTTGGTTGCAGTATTGGCCGCCTGTATGCCACCGTCACCCTCGACTACGCTGGAGACGCATCCAAATCCACCGACCGAACATACACATTCTCACAAACGCTAATGTGGGCCGTGGGCGAAAACACGTGCATCATCCTCGTCTTCTGTGTCCCTGCTCTGCCCAGACTATTCAAAGAACAAACCTTTCTTGTACGCCTGGTCACTTCTCCGCGCTCCTGGACACGCGCGAACAGAAAGGCTTCGGACGTGAAATCTAAACCCGGTTCCCGGCCCCGCACAATCGGCAGCGCCAGCGTGCCGCATAGACCCAAGCACGCATATCGGCGCGCCTATGTGGATACGTTCACGCAAGATAGTATGACGGAGCTGGCAACGATGCAAGATGTGGCGGGTGAGCAGGATACAGGTGGGCAGAGGAACGACTCGGATCATCTAGAGATTACTAGGACTGTCGAGGTCGACCACCGCAATCAGCCGGTTTCGACGACTTCGGATCCCAAGATTTTCCATCAACAGCATCCTTGGCTGGATGTGTGATGGTCTATTATTTCCCCTTGTTTGCGGTATTGTTTGTAGCAATCTCATGCAAAACTGGCGGTAATGAGGGACATGGATGAAATGATCAGAAACCTTCTCAGAAGATACATGTATAACACACCCCTATGAAACAAGTCCACCCAACCTTCTCATTAACAATAGGATTTGGTCTGCTCAGCACAAGGAGCTTCGTGAACCAACTGAGCATTTTGCACAGCACTCCAACACTCCCACTTCAGCTCATGCCAATCACAACGAACCTAACTCGAGTTGCATGCATACGCCCAGTCCGACAACTTTGCCACCGCTAAACGCGAGAACGAACAAAATAACAGCACAAGACAACCGACCTCCATATTTACACCCCGTATGCATGCCTTGTTTCGCATCCTTCTCTCCTGCCACTTCCGGTATTATTACCGAAGAATACGGCGTTCAACATACGTGGTCTCGGGTACCGAATTCTGATGGTTATTGAATTCACTACCCACCCCAGCCCTTTACATCGTATGACGTTATATCCCGCACATGCTCCCCGCAATCCTTCCCGCGGCTGCATACTGCATGCGCACTCCTCCAAGCCCCTCTATTCACGCCACTATATCCTCTGCGATCTTCATACAGTACACAAGAATTATACCATGTTGGCTCTTATTGCGTATGGTTACACAACAAGATATCAGCCGTTGCGTGGCAGAACCATCTTATCCCGATTGGCTCGTTCAAGACATTGCGTGGTGGAAGCTCACCAGTGTGGCCCCAGGGTCGACAACTTGCTGTGCCGCTCGCTTTTCAGGCGCGGACTGAATGAAGAAAGAGAGAGAGTGTGTGTGTGATGGCTGACGGTAGCGCATCCATAGTGCATCCACCCTGCTTCATCTTCTCTCGGCTCTCACGGTCCGCTACCATTCCATCGCCATCCTGAGCGATACCAGCTGAAATGGACTTTAACGGCAATAGTGTCTCGCCACTAGTGGCGTATGCTGCTAGCGGGCTTTTTTTACTGGTACGCAGTATCTGATTTCAATGTGATTGTGAAGTACGAGTACTGAATCTGCTGCAGTCGATTTTGTTCGTCGGATATGATATTGTATTGCACCCTCTTCGAAACTATCCGGGACCTTTTCTAGCCAGGTTCACGAGCGCGTATAGCTTTGTGTGGATTTGGAGAAGGGATTTCCATTTGACTGCTCTTAAGTGGCATGAGAAATATGGTATACGAAAATAGCACAGGCTTCCAAACATGCCGTACACAATCCCAGAAACTGATATCCCCAGGCCCCGTCGTCAGAGTATCTCCCAACCGCCTCATATTCAGCAGCGCTGCAGCCCTCCATGGTAAGCCCTTTCATCTTCTTTATTACATCCTACTAAAGACTTCTCAAGACATCCACAACAATTCCCGAGTGACAAAAGGACAAGCCTACACACAATTGCGACCCGACCCGCGCGGAGCGTCCAGCCTACTCAGCACTCTCGATAAAGGTCTTCACCGCCAGAAACGCCGCATCATAGCTCCCATCGTCTCCGACCGCTCCATGCGCGTCTTCGAGCCGGAAATGTCGCGGCAAATCACGATTTTCCTCCGACAACTGCTCCGCTCGAGTGAGCAACGAAAAGTGCTCAATATGTCGCGCCTCTGCGAGCGCCTGGCCGTCGATATAATAGGCCAGTTGGCATTTGGATACCAGCTCGACACACAGACGGACCCGACGCATCGTGTTGTAGTCGAAGGCATCAAGGCTCGCAATGCGAAGGCTACGTTGTATTTTTTCTGGGAAAAACTTCGACCATTGGATAAGTTTGTGATCAAGGTTATGGGACAACAGCAGAATTTGGAGGGGTATTATGCGTCGCTGAAGACAATGATGGAAGCGCGCATGACGCTTCCCAAAGACGCGAAACACGATTTCTTCGCCCTAGCTTCCGGGCAGATTAGCCCCTGGCAAGAAGGGCTTATTACTCAAGAGCTTTGGGTTGAGGCACTGTTTTTCATTGCTGCCGGGGGGAGCACCGTCGCAACGGCCATGAGTGGGGTTTTCTTCTACTTGTCGAGAAACCCGGAGGCGTATGCGAAACTTGCCGGAGAGATTAGAGGAGCTTTCGACCCGGGGAGCGAGATTGTGCAGGGGCCAAGGTTGAGTGAATGCAAGTACCTCCGTGCGGTTATCGATGAGACGATGCGCATGTCGCCATCTACGCTTACTGTAACCTGGCGCGAACAAGACCCTGCGAGCATCGCGGCAGGCGAGCCGTTTGTCGTCGATGGCAATGTTGTGCCTTTTGGCACGCAGGTTGGGATCAGCAACTTCACGCTGCAGCACGATCCGCAGCACTTTCCGGAGCCGTTCACGTTCCGACCCGAACGCTGGCTAACTCCCGAGACAAGCAAAGATGAATCGACAGAGGGCCAAGAGGCGCGTGCTGCTATGCGCCGTGCTTTTGCGCCTTTTTCAGTGGGCGATCGGAACTGTGCGGGGAAGCCCATGGCATATTTGGAGATGAGCTTGGTGATCGCTAGGACGGTGTGGTACTTTGATTTTAGCAAGGCTCCTGGTGAGGCGGGAGCGTTAGGGGAAGGGACAAAGGGGAGAATGGATGGTCGTGATAAACCGGGGGAATTCCAGTTGTATGAGGGGATAGTGGTTGGCCATGAGGGGCCGAATTGTGTCTTTACTGCTAGGGAGAAACAGCGCAAAGATTTGATGTAGTCATATACAAGATCGGGAGCTGCTTATCTGTGAATTTCATAATTGTCAAGTTATACATTGAGTGTTAATGAAATGTCATCAATACGTGTTGCCAAAAACTTTTGTCTTATCAACCCACGGTGAGAAACGGAGATGCCGCAGTAGTAGGAGCTGCCTCCCTCCACCACTTCAGTACATGTCGAGATTAAACGTACATGACAATCCACCACAAAGCCATCATAACTCTCATCCCTCAACCACCACCTCCTCCTTCCTCTCTCTCTCACACACACACAATCCCCCAAAAGGTCTACCAGAATCCCCTCAAACAAACCGGGATTCTCCCAGAACGGCGCATGCCCCAACCCCTCCAACCTCACCCACTCCCCCTCGACGACCACCACCCGATCTACCCCGCCCGCCTCACAATCCGCAAAGTCCCGCGCCATAATCTCCCTCGCGCGGCTATCAGTCCGAATAGCACACTCTTCCATCCACGCTTCGAACAGCGCGCCGGCGGTCTTGTGTGCAAAAGCGTTTGCGTCGTCGAGCGTCCAGTCGCGCTGCGTGGAGAGAGAAAGGCGCGGGATGCTGGAGTGGAAGCCTTGGCTGACTTGCTATTTCCCAAGCGTGGGCGGGGTCCCGGCGATCATGAGACCTTTCATCTTGATACTTTGATGCTCGCGTGGGAGATGGGGGAGTTCGGTGCCGATATGTCCGCCCAAACTCCAGCCTAGTATCGCCATGTCGCGGACGTTTATGTGCGAGAGGATTGCTAGTGCGAGGGATGCGTACCCGCGCATTGTGTAGGAGCGCGATAAGCTAGGCGCGTTGGAGGACGCGCCGTGTCCTAGGAGGTCGAAGGTTAGGATGTGCCAGCGTGAGGTGATGGACGGGTTATTTTAGATGTAACGGAAGATTTTTGAGCTAGAGGAGTTGCCGTGGAGGAGGAGGGTGGATTTGGAAGGCGACGAGGCGGTGAATGTTATGCCGATGAGGCCGTGGTCGGTTTCAAGGATGAAGCTTTGGTTTGGCATTGTGGATTGTGGTTGTGGTTGTGAGCGGGGTTACGGGATGAGGGACTCGGTGTTGATTGTGACTTGAACTATGCCTCCGCTTGCAAGGATGGATTTGAGCTCATAAATTTTATGACAGATGTGGACTTTCTGCATCCTTATAGTGTTACCACTAGGGCAGGTAGACGAGTCTAATTAGGACACAGATGAAATGAGGGCACTGCATGCATGCGGCAAATATTGAGTATTCAGAGAATGCAATGACACAAGATTACATATGACAGTATATCTAGGGCTAAAAAGTCTACTGTAGGATTTGAGCTTTGCTAAAGACCATGTTGTGTTATTATATGAATCCTTTCATCATTAGCGTGCTTTTAAGAGGGGATACGCAGTTGTCGAGCTGTATCGGGCTTTTCCTGATCGGCGGTGGGCAGGATAAACCCTAGTTGGTCAGCTTCAGGCAGTTTGCCATAAGATAAGTACAAACTAACCATTTCATTACATATGAGAGCGCTAAAAAACCTAATTTGATGCTTACATTTGAAATTATGTTAGCTCAAGAGAAAACTTATCATACCGAAATCGAAAAGCGTACTTTGATTCCGTAATAGACGTACGGAGGGAATTACAGTTTTCTACAACCACACTAGCCGCATGTGTTTTTAGATCTTTTTGATGGCAGATAGTTTTTCTTTACTTCTTGGTTAGGTTCGGACCAACCCTAACTCTTTTGAGTCCCCACAGGTATACACTATAGTAGCAGCGACCTTAGTGCATATTTTACGTTAAATCTTCTATCCGAAGATTTTACTCTATAAGTATACCAGCATAGACCTCCCTTTATACGCGCAGCTTTCCTAGTCAATGCGGTCCTTTAATGGCTCGCGTATCAATCCCATTAGGTCTTTTCCTTGACCTTTAACGTCGCCGTCTGTCTACGCGTATTAGGCGATTATAAAGTAACCTTGACAAAACACATAGATAAAGTGTAGTAAGCGTCCTTAACTAAAAAACTAAAGAATCCTAGGGAATATTTAGACAAAATAAGTGAGACGAATATTATATTACGAGAATAATAGGCTAGGGATATTAAGGGAAATGCTTTAGAGCTCGGCTTTGCTAACCCTTTTACTTAGTTGTTAAGAACAGGGCCTGGCAAAGCTAGTTAGCCCTAAGTAGGGCCCGTAGCTATATAAGTACCCCATAGAGGAAACGCTGCGGAGGGCAGCGATTACTCTATCTACGAATACACACGTTGCTACACTCTCCTCATCTACTACTATAACTACCCCTTCGTGACCTATGCTTGGTGTTTTAACATTAGCTTTAATGCACTGCCTTAGATAACTTATACCCCTATAGTTAATTTTCGTAGCCTGGGGCCTATTTGTAGTTATATACTGGGACACATATTTTACTAAGTACTTAGAACTTTAGCTAGGATATAGGAGTCCTTCCCTGTTGCCCTAGACTACGTATAAACTTTGTTACTTTAGGACTTAGAGAGGTAGTAGGCCCTAGCTACGATAAGATACCTAGACTAGTACAATAATTTGTGAGGGCTTATTAGGTTATAGGCTGCCTATAGCTACCTCTCAATATATTTCTCTAACTATAAATCTTAGATATAAACTCATAATACTAATATAACTTAGTAGGAGGAGTATTCGGTAGGTGTAAGGAAAGTCCGGGGACTAGGCCTTGGGAGCTATGGTATGGCGACGTCGGATGGCGAGGTGGTGGGTGAGTGGTAGGCAAGCGTACTTGGCCGGTGGGAGTCACTGAGGCGAACAGTTATAAAGGGGCTTAGGTAAAGCTGAGCTTGGCTACAAGGTTCCTATCTATACGCCAAGGTGCGCCTATATACTTGAGTGCTTCGTTGATCCGTAGCCGCCAAGGTCTACGAATCCGCGAATCCTGAATTTGTTGGTCCACAGTTGCCAAGCATTGCGAATCCACGAATCTGTTACGTGTCTAGATTGTACTCTATTGCGTCATCCCAATCCAGTTCTCCTTACTCGTTATAGGTGGGGTCATAGTCACTAGGCCCGTACGTTGGATCGATTGGCTCTAGACTATGTATATGGTCATTACCCGTAATAGTAGGAGTTAGATGGGATCGAGGATTGTCAACATTTGTTGGCCTGGCTGCTCCTTCCCACGGCGGCTCTCCCCACGACGGGCAGTATATGCCGAGCCAGAGCATGAATGGCTTGCCGTCGGGGAAGCGCCCGTTTCATTCACTTGGGGATCTCCGTGCGGAAGCCCCGCGCGGTGTCACACAGCATGACTAGCAAATTGAGTAGTATAGCATGACCTAATAGCGAACCCCAAATGCAAACCAGTTTATGTCGCCACGTACGATACTGTATAATACATCTTGCCTTGTTCTATTCAACGCCTAAACTGGGGGTGCGGCGGCTTCCTACGGTAGGTAACAGCACGCTTCATTACGGGAGTAGAGGATAAACTTAATGGCAAGCAGCACGCCGAAAAACAGCAACTGGGGATCCCTGACGAAGCGAGGAAATGTACTGTATCCCACTAGACGAACCGCCAGGTTACGCTTCTCCGGGGCGTGATGGTCGCGGTTGCAACCGCCCCATTCTACTACGATTTCAACCCGCGGTTGCAATATGCCGGGCTCTCTATACTGTTTCCTGGCGGTGCGTTTGCTGGACTTGGTGGTTTCTGGATCATCGGACTGCCCGTTGTGTTGTACGTTGCGCACGCATGTGGATGTAGATATTACTAACCTCATCAACAGTACTCTTTTCTGCATCAGTTTGTTCCTTTGGTTCGCTACCGGCAACATTGTGGCACCCTTCCTGGCCTGGTTCGGCCTGGCCCTATGGGTTCCTTTGCTTCCGCAGGCCACCCGGCCCACGGTGCCATACAGACGAATTGCGGTAGGCTTTTTGTCAGGCGCTTCATACGTCAGCATAACACTCTATATGCGCCAGCTCCAAGCCGAAAAGCTTGCCCGCCGCAAGGTCAGAAATGAATACCTCCCGCGCGTCATGAATGATGTCAAGGCTATCGGAGTCACTGTCCATGAAAAAGACGAGGACCGCGAAACCCCTTTGGAAGAACTCAAGATGATTCGCTGGCTGCTCGATCTCTTATTCCAGGATATGGATGACTGGTCGGGGTGGGACGAGATTGAGCAGTTCCAGCCTGCAGCACTACGATACCAGATCAACGACTGCGGATACACCCTTGCTTTTGCCAACCGCTTCTATACACCGTCTTTCCGGAGCTCTTATATGCAGGATGCCCAGGCCCGCCTCATTCGCAAGTATCGCAAGAAGAAGGTGCTTTGATACTGGAAGTACGAATGTATCTAGGGCAAACTTACCACGAACTACGAACCCGTGATCAAGGACAACATTATGCTTACGGACTTCTTTCTCCTCGCTCTGGAGGTGTATCGCG
The DNA here is from genome assembly GCA_028456235.1 of Ophiosphaerella narmari. Classification (NCBI taxonomy): domain Eukaryota; kingdom Fungi; phylum Ascomycota; class Dothideomycetes; order Pleosporales; family Phaeosphaeriaceae; genus Ophiosphaerella; species Ophiosphaerella narmari. The sequence continues at coordinate 33,175 of JALNQA010000048.1, forward strand.
CTTCAACTCTTGACCGTACGTTCACACAGGACGCTTCGCTAATCCTCGAGATTGACAAGAACCATCACTACCCACACAGTACGTTCACGCTCGCCAAGGCACTGCCGAATAACTGGGCTGCATCGCCGTACTGTTTTTATCCCTGCGAGCCGAATTGGATTTACTCTCCCTGTAACTTAATCGGAATCAACGCTCTCACGGCATACAGCATCAACGAGGGAGTCGACTACGTATCAGAAGTTGCACCGCGCTTCAAAAAGGGACTCACGGAGGAATTGATGGACGTAGATGGCACACTTGTCCCGATCAAAAGTTCTTTAACCGGATTCGTGATTCCTGGGCTGATTGACATGGTTAACGAGCTTTCCTGCTCTTCGTTGACGGCTTGCATAATGCCCAATATATCTAAGGCGTCGTTTGCCATTGCAAAGGAAGAGTACCTTGGCTTCGACAAGGATGGTAAATTCCTGGGCCTGTCGAAGCTGAAAGGTGCGGACAAGATGGATGTGGGGTGGTACTCGGCTTCTCTTGTCACAGCTTACGCTACAATGCTGGGTGCGGCAAAATCCTTTGGTGATAGGCGCACTGCGGATGCGGTGTGTAAGCTAGTCGAAGAGGACAAGAGCTTGAAGAGGACGGAGAGGGGTGGTGTTGTAAAATTCGACGGGGCGTTGGTGCTCATGAGTTGCCAACTTCTGCGCGCGAAGCTCATGTTCCGTGACGGCCGGAAAAGACTTGTAACGGAGTGGATGCCGCGGCATTTGAGGGATGGGCCTATCTTGGGGGATGCACAATATCCTGAGGTGCTAGTGGCCAAGGCCCGGTCGCATGATGGGCATAATCTGGAGTTGGTTGTTTATCCTGGGACGGAAAAAAACTGAGGTCGAGCTTGGGATTAAACAGCTCAGATCAGGGATGACATATGGCATTACAAGTGGCGGAGGAAGGACATTCGAGGCGGATAAGAATGGAGAGGCTGTCATCAAGGTCACGCTGAAGGGCAGGACGCAGATCTGGCTGAAGCCTCGCGAGTAGATGCATACCTGACCTGACTCAAGCCCAGGTAGGCGGCTATGATCAAAATGTGTCTTGTAAGGCTTTTCGATATTTGTATATGAATATCTCGCTTTACTGATCCATTTTGTCTGAGTTTCTATTGGCTCAATCTATGCGCGTAAGGATGTCTAGGAATACACCTAAAGACCCTCCCCATCGGGCCTGCAGGAGGAACTCATGATGGCTCGGGGGATCCTACGATGAAAAAAGAGTGTAAAAATAATTTCATGTGAATTTACTTTGATCCACAATCGAATTGAGAGTTCCTTAAACTTCTACCCTCCACTCTCCTCCATTTGAACTTAGGTTAATACTGCATTCATCTCAGGTTCTGTTTCAATTCAACTTAGTTACTACATAGCTACTCTATTACGGCACGTAGACGTACTACGATGTGTGAATTACACCAAAGATCAATTCCAAAAAGAGCTCTATCCATCTCTGCTACAGCGATTCCGGTTTCCGCCGCAAATGAAGAGGTATAGTAAGTAGACCTTGAAACAAGGCGTCAGCACCAATCTCCTCTAATCGAGTAGGTCTTCAAAATTCGAGAATGGTGCTCCAACATGCCGCAATTAAGTATGAGTCGCACCCCGCAAACCCGCCCGTGCGGTTTTAGTCATTATCTATGACACAGCCTGGGATCTCGCAACACTAGCACCAAGCGGACGACTTTGGCCCCACATTTTCGGGCCGTGACGGCGCGTATACCTACGGGCAACTATTAGTGATGCAAGGGCAATGCCGCATATGCATATTCAAGCCACATATAGAGTCAAGCGAAGCACAAAGATTGGAAGCATCGTTGAATCCGCCTCCCCAAGAGAATAATACGTAGAACAAAACAACTTCAAATTTATCGTACGTAATAATGCCCGATACACACGCAAGCTCTCCTAATGGGGCCCACTCTATAAATGGCGAATCCCATAGGGTTGTTACCAGCGAAGACAAGTGCCGCAACACGCCCATTCACGCGAACCGCCACATGCGCGTCATTTGCGTGGGGGCTGGCGCTTCAGGACTGCACCTAATTTACAAGACATATTCGAGAAGAACGAAGACATTGGGGGAACCTGGCTTGAGAACCGGTATCCAGGGTGTAAGCTAGGTTGACCCCTTGCCAGAAAGTAAACACTGCCGACTGGTCTGGAGGTGCCTGCGATGTCCCTGCGTGATCCCAGCCCAATGACTCCTCCTGCTTGGATGTTTGGCTGACTAGGTAGACACAAATATGTTTACTCTTTCGAGCCGAATCCGACTTGGTCTGCGAATTATGCGTCCTCGTTGGAGATCTTCGATTACTTCTCCTGCTTTGCCGACAAGTATGGGCTGAGGAAGCACATCCATATTCGCCATGAGGTTGTGGGCGCTACCTGGAATGCTGCTAAGGCCTGCTAGATTGTTTCTGTCAAAAGACCGGATAAGTCAACCTTTGAGCAAGAGTGCGACCGGTTTATCAACGGCGCCGGTATCCTCAATGCGTGGCGGTAGCCTGCGATTCCCGGCATTGAGAAATACAAGGGCAAGCTGCTGCATAGCGCAGCATAGGACCAGACTGTCGATGTTAAGGGTAAACACGTCGGACTCATTGGGGACGGATCGTCGGGCATTCAGATCCTCCTAGAAATGCAGAAGTAGGTCGATGCCGAGGAGATCCCGAAAAAGACGAGCTAACAAAGTGCTTCAAGACAAGCTGCTCATGTTACGACGTTCATCCGTGAACCGACCTGGGTGAGCCCACCGCCCCACACGGACTACCGTGAGTATACGGAGGAGGAACGTAATGAGTTTGTGCTGCACCCCGAGAAGCTGCGTGACATGCGTAAGGCCGAGGAGAAGTCAATTGGGGATGTCTTCGCTATCGTCATGGATGGGCCACTAGCGCAAATGCGGGCTCAGGCCTTCATCAAGCAGCAGATGGTGGATAAGTCGAACAACAAGGACCTGCAGCGCCTCCTTATTCCGGAATGGGTCTTTGGCTGTCGCCGAATCACTGTGAGTCTCGCCGCCACGAGCACGTATTTTGAGTGCATGGCTGACAGCCAACCCGAATAGCCCGGTACAGGCTACCTTGAGTGCCTCACTAAGCCAAATGTCACCACCGTCTACAACTCCATAAAAGAGATCACCGAGAAGGGCTGTGTCACTGCGGATAGCAAAGAACACCATACTGACACCCTCATCTGTGCCACAGGCTTCGACACAACCTTCCGTCCGCGTTTTCCCCTTATTGGTAAAACGGGTACCAACCTCACGGAAGAATGGGCCCTCGAGCCGCGCAGCTACTTAGGCCTCGCGGCGGTAGGCTATCCGAACTACTTCATGTACCTCGGCCCTAACTGCCCTATCGCCAACGGGCCCATCATCTTCTCCATCGAATTGCAGACCGAGTACATGCTCAAGTTTATGAATCGGTGGCAGAAGGAAAACATTCGTTCCTTCGATGCACTCCGTGGCGCGGTGGACGACTTTATGCACCAGAAGGATCTCTTCATGCAGCGCACTGTGTGGAACGGCGACTGCATCTCGTGGTACAAGAGTGCAATTGACGGACGAATCACGGCGGTGTGGCCAGGGAGCACGCTACACTACGTGGAAACGCTCGCAACGCCGCGATTTGACGATTTCGAGGTCGAGTACAACGGGCGCCGGTTTGCCTATCTTGGAAACGGCTTCTCCCAGACGGAAAGGAAACCGGCGATTGACCGCACGTACTACATTCGAGATAAAGATGACGGGTCCTCGCTTTTCAGAAACCTTATGAGCAATGTCAATGCGCATGAGGAGATGGATTCGAAGACCCTGGCCCGGGACGACGTGGTTCTGATGCAACGCTAGGCGGGGGTTTGGAGCTTGTGTAAATAGTCGTGAAATTTTACGTGTGAGCCCTGCCGCGTGTCAAGTCTATGTTGTCAAGCCTCTCTAGAAGCAAGTGTGTTGTTGTGTCATATATAATGAGTCAAGCCACTAACTTGGATCGGCGACCCACCATGTCCGCAGGACACTCACTTACGTAGTATTTGCCGCGAGTTTACGCAGAATGATTCGTAAAAGTAGTATAGCTTGATTCCGTGAGGGGAATGTGCCATTTGCTTGAAAGAAGACGTTAGAAGAGCACTGGTATCTGTCATACCATCAACACTGACTTTGCTCGGCCTCTCTTTGAATTACAACATGGCAGATACGTATTCCGTCCCTGTAGAGACGCAGCGCATCCTCACTGAGGGCATCTTCCAAAATCCCCGGCTAGCGCACAATATACCCGAAGGCGCCGCTGAAATCGCTGCGAGGTTGATTAAGATCAAGGGCAATGACAAGCCGAGCATACCCATCAATTGGCGCTTCGCCGAGAGCGTGGCCGCTCTCAAGGCCTACGAGGCCTCAGTCTTGTCACTTCTTATCAAGAAAAAGTATAATACAGACGTTGGCGAGATAGTTATCGACACGTGAGCTAGCATCTAACCCGTTGAGCCCCATTTTCCGGGCTTCCAGGCTAACACGCACAGTGACCATGCGTGCCTCTTCTTCATGTCGCCCCTGGTTGCCCAGATCGTGGGCGAAGACGGCAAGCCCAAGCCTTTCAGCCCTCTTGACCCGAATTCCCCGGTCCTCATTCCAAACTGCGACAAGCACGACAGTGTGAGCCTCTACCGCAACCTGGCAACCAACATTTACCGTACGAAGGATAATCGCTTCTACCATATCCATGGGAGCATGAACGCCACCCCGACTCTTACAGCCCTAGGCCTTCCCCCTCACGACCTTGCTCTCAAGGACTATGATGCTGGTGCCCAGCGCATCGGTACTGAGGTAGAAAAGCACGCTGCCGCGGACATCGACGAGCTCATGAACGAGAAGTACGGGCAGGCGGGGTGCATTGCTCTCACAAAGGATGAGTATTTTGCCTCTGAGACTGGCAAGGCCAATTACGCGGCAGGCCTCTACGAGTTTTCAAAGGTGGATGAGCATCTCGCCGCATCCTGGTGGCCCGAGGACCCCTCCAAGCCATCATCGGCCAAGAGGCCGCTCGCTGGTCTCAAGATTGTAGACCTCACACGCGTCATTGCCGGCCCAGCCATCACCCGGTCGCTCGCGGAGCTCGGCGCGTCCGTTATGCGCGTCACTAGCCCGAACGTTACGGACATGTCCGTTTTACACCATGATCTTAACTGGGGCAAGTGGAACTGCCACCTTGACCTCGACAGTTCCGAGGACAGGAAGAAGCTCTGGGCGCTCATTAGAGAAGCAGATGTTATTGTAGATGGGTATCGCCCCGGTTCCATGGAGCGGCGTGGCTTTGGGCGTGATGCCGTTTTCGAAGAGATCCGTAAGCAAGGGCGGGGAAGGGGTATCATCTACGTGAGAGAGAATTGTTACGGATGGCATGGGCCATGGGTGCACCGCATTGGATGGCAGCAGATCAGTGATCTGTGCTGCGGCATCTCCATGGGCTTTGGGCGCGCCATGGGGTTAGATGAGGCGGTCACACCGGTGTTTCCCAACTCCGATTTCTGCACTGGCATTCAGGGCTGTATCGGCGTGATACATGCCCTCATCAGGCGCGCCGAGACGGGAGGGTCCTACGGCGTGGATGTGAGTTCATCCCTGTTGACCAAAACATTGTAACGATACTGATTTAAGATATTTCAGACCTCCCTTAACTACTATTCAGCTTGGCTTGCCGAGTCGGTTGGTGAATACCCTACTGCCGTATGGGAAGACCTCTGGAAACGGCACGATAGACCCGTATTCCGACACAACGACAATATGCAGCGTATGCTCCCTATAATGGTACAACTTCTTCGTAAGTACGATGGACCCATCATCTTCAATCCATCATTTCTCGAGGCGCGAAAATCCAATGCATTAGGCGCGACATTCATCTTTCCCAAGCCAGTGCCGCAATTCACGGACAAGACAGTTGATATCCGGTACGATATCGGCACCCGGGGAAACGGTGTCGACGCACCCGTATGGCCGACCAACTTAAATATAGAGGTTGTCAAGGGTTAAGGGAGCTCACTATAATGAGAAATTTATTTATTTTTTTCGCCATTTATGAGTAGTTGAGGGATGCTCACCCATCTATATGTCTTGTAAACAGTCATTTGTTGTTGCCCAAAGCATATCCACCCTCTGGATGTAGCCCATTATGGTAGCTAGTATAGCGAATTTGAGCCATGAAGAATGTATTGCGCTCCATTGAACTATTGACAAGGCCAACCCGGGTGGTTGGGGGTGTTTAAATAAGGGCTGTGAAATGAGTGGGTCGATGTTTTCCTGGGACTTGGCACTTGTTGCTATTAGTGTATAGGAGTGTGGATGGTGCTGACCGTTTCTATCAACCTACTAGGTATCAGCTCAGATATAACGTCCTAGTGAAACAATAGATTTCAGGTGAGGTAATTACCCCATGGGATTAGAAGCGTATAAAGTTACTAGTAGTACATTCAAGGCCTCGCGGCGCCATCAATAAAGCATGCCCCTCACTTGAGAGATATCGCCCCTCAGAGCAACAGCGACTATTACAGCGGCAAAGCCGATCACAAATGGCCAGCTTCCGACGCCTCCAATCCTCTGATCGTCCATTATCTCCCCCCTCTTGAACCCAAGGGTGTTCTTGATGACCAACTTGCTCGTGTTCTTCACGTTGTATGGTGCGTAGGTGAACCCCACGAGCCTGTCCACCCACTGCGGCGGCTCTACAATTGCTCTCTTATGCGAGGAACAGTCCACCCCGTGTGGCCCATGGTACGCACCGTAACCAGACTCTCCTACGACCCCGAACGGCGCACCCCCAATCGCAGCGTGGAAAAAGACGTTTTTTACCGTCACGCCCCCTGACAGGGTCTGGTTCAGCGTCTCCTCTACTACCCTGCTGTCTTGGGCGAAAAGATATAGTGCTAGCGGAGTTGGCATACTATTGATCATGTGTACTGCCCCCTCCAACGTGGCCGAAATGACGGGAAGGATGGGCCCAAACAGCTCCTCCGAGACACGACCTTCCCACATGTGCCCTCGAATAGTCCGTGTAAGCGCTCGAAGTTCCGCCTGTTAACGATGCAGTACATGTGGACCCTCCCTTCCCCCCGCAGGAACTGAGAAAAGTGATGCGCGACCGTCTCTAGAAAGAATTCCTCCACCTCCGGATCAACAAATACATGGTTTACACTGAGGCAAATTTACCCAGCATTAGTGAACTTGGCTGCCACAATGCGATGTGCCGCAAAATCGACGTCAGCTGACTTGGTCACGACGACGGGTGTCAGATTCTTCGCTGCGGCTCCTGCAACAATGCGAGCGGCCTTACTCGAGCTAGTGAAGAAGATGTGGTTGAAGTATTTCGAGAGGATGTACCCTGTCTCCGCCGCGGCGCCGGTAACGAGCCGGATGGCCCGCTGGTCGAGGTATTTTGGTACCAGCTCCACAAGAAAACGCTCGCAATGCGCACTCGGCTCGAAAAACCTCAAGAGCGCACAGCGGCCTGCGGTGATGGCGACGATCAGCGGTTGCAAGAGCAGAAGTATAGGGAAATTCCACGCTCCAATAATGAGAGTTACACCGAGTGGCTCCTTGCGCAATCGAGGCTTGAGGAGGCGGTTAGGGAGGATACTGACGTCGATGGGCTTGGTAGACGTCCATTTTTCTAGGTTCTTGAGGTGGCCAAGTATATCTTTCTTCAGACCCATTATATCCGAGGCCATTGACTTCGTGGGGTGACGGTTAAGATCAGCTGCGAGCGCATCAAGGATGCGATCTATATTATCTTCAGGGAGCCACCAAAGCTGCTTTAGCTACCACTTGCGCCATTCGAGCTTCTTGGTAAGGCCACTCATGAAGGTATCGTGAAGGGGCTTATGCGCTTCGTCAGCCTTGGCCTGGGTCGAGCAAGTAGTCGTAATGGCCATTGATACTGCCTCTGTACGATTAACCGATCAATTGCAGGACAGCCGAGAAAATTGAAGGTCAATGCAAGGATGACATCCCGGACTTTTGATAGAGTTTAACGCCGAGGCGGCCAAAGGAGCCATGGCGTTTGACATCAATATGGCTACACGCCTGTCGCAGGGAGTGCCCGCAATGTGTGTTGTGGTAGTCATAATTTATATGTCATGTTGGCCAAAAGCACCCTAGTCTAACTAGACTATTAGCTTTCCCCGCACGGAGTCACTCGGCCACTGACTCGCCTTCTTAATCTCAAGTTATACTCGGCTCCGATATGCCGCTTCCATGTCATAAACTTGTATGTCAAGGTTTTAAAAGTGGCAGCACGGAACACGTGTACAAGTAGCCATAAACTGTTGATCTAATAGTGGCCATCAGTCTTTTCCGCAGCATCCGGCATCTTCCTCAAGGGTACATAACGCATCCACTTTGTATCGTCTTCTTGCTCTTTGATTATAGAAAGTGAAAATGGCCAAACGACCAGTACGCATCGCCAACTGCTCTGGTGCTGTTGGAGACCCCGGCGAACACATGCTCGATCAGGCCCGTGCCGGCCATGTTGACTTCATCACTGGCGATTACCTCGCAGGTAGATTCTCCGTCTAGGTATTTGGCCCACTTACTAATAACGTCCAGAGGTAAATCTTGCCTGGTACATCGAACCGCATCGCCAGGGAAAGCACCCAGGTTACGTCCACACAGCCCTTGATGGCCTCGTCAAATCACTCGACCTCATCAATGAGCGCAAGATCAAGGTTATCATCAATGGCGGCGCACTCAATCCAAAGGGTCTCGCCGAAAAGGTCCAGGAACAGGCCACATCGAAAGGCTACCCTCTCAAAATTGCCTACGTCACCGGAGATGACATCCTCCATCATATACCAGATCTTCTCCGGTCCAACCGCCTCGTCCATTTAGACGGGGAAAATGAAGCCGTAAAGGCCACAAATGAACTTGCCCCATTTCCTCCTAAAGACCAGAGTGATATTGTCAGCGCGAATGCTTATCTGGGGTCCCGCGCCATCCGAGCTGCCCTTGAGAAAGGTGCGGACATTGTTATTTGCGGTCGGGTCGCAGACGCATCCCCTGTCATTGCTGCCGCGCAGTACTGGCATGGTTGGTCCGACGAGGCTTTTGATGAACTCGCGGGCTCCCTTCTTGCTGGCCACCTAATCGAGTGCTCGACCTACGTTACCGGTGGCAATTTTGCTGGGTTCGACAGGTACAAAACAGAGGAGCTGCTCAACCTGGCATGCCCTATCGCCGAGATTGATGCATCTGGCGCATGCGTCATTACCCGGCACGAGGCATTGCGCGGTTTCGTGACAGTGGATACCGTAAAGTGCCAACTGCTGTATGAGTTACAAGGCAATATGTACCTCAACAGCGATGTCAAGGCCGACCTAACCGATGTGCAAGTTTCTCAGGAGGGCGAGAACCGTGTCTACGTAACCGGCGTCAAAGGGTGAGCATACTCTAGACACACTTTCAAGCTGTTCTTCATACTGACGGTGACATAGGCACCCGCCTCCACCTACAACGAAGCTTGCAATATACTACAAGGGCGGCTACCAGGGCGAGCTCACGGTCAACGCTACTGGCCTGAATATACCTCAAAAATATGCTCTCCAAGAGGCACAGGTGCGTAGGAAGCTCGAGGAGTGGAAGGTCCTCCCCCGCCTTGAACTCCTCGACTTCCAGAGCCTCGGCGTCCCCACTGAGAACCCTCGGTCCCAGCTCGCCGCAACAACCTCCCTTCGTGTGTTCGTTCAAGCACGCGAGTCGGCCGACGTGCAGAAGGTCATGCACGCATGGATATCTACAGGGATGCAACACTTCCCCGGGATGCACATGAGCCTCGACATGCGCCCGATATCGGAGCCCAAGACTTTCCTGCATTATTTCCCCGCCTTAGTATCGCAGGACATCATACCGCAGACCGTTACCATGCTACGCTCGGGCGGAGGAGAAGATGTACTTGCAACCGTACCGGGTGCGCCAGCTAGGAGTGAGCCGCCTGGTCCAAGGCAGAACTTCGACCCCACCCCTGGATCGTACACTTTCTCAGGAGGAATAGTGACAGCACCGCTTGGCAAGGTTGCTCTCGCTCGATCTGGAGACAAGGGATCAAACGTCAACATCGGCTTCTTCCCACGCAACCCAGCCGCATGGCCATGGCTCCAGTCATTTTTGACAAGGGATAGGATGCAGAATCTCATGGGCGACGACTGGGATGAAGCAAGTATGTTCATCGAAAGAGTCGAGTTCCCGAAGATTCAGGCTGTGCATTTTGTCGTGTATGGCGGTTTGGGAGCTGGTGTGAGTAGTTCGTCGAGGCTAGATTCTTTAGGTAAGGGATTTGCCGAGTTTATTACCGCAGTACATGTTCCTGTGCCGAATGAGATCATGGCTTTGTCAGGCACTTTGTAGATAGGCTGTGATGGGTTTAGGAATGATAGATTCGTCGTCGTGTGTAAAGTAAGCGTTCTTCGTTGTTCCGAACTTTGATGTCTTCGTCTTTTATGTAGACTCCTGCAAGGCTAACGGACTGGTGGGGTGCCAAAAGCTCTGCATATCCCGCTTCAGGTACTTCACCCATGTGAATGCCGATGAGGGTAGTGTATTCATGAGGCAATCTGTGGAGGGGCGATCAGCACACAGTCCCGAGACCGATTCATAGTCAAGGTCAAGTCAATCTTTCAAATCATTGGTTTATGAACAATAAGCGTATCGTATATGTTGCACGACCACGCAAAGAGAATTTCGTGAAGTTGAGGCCTTATCAATTCGGTGATGGTCGGATCTATCGGAGTTTGGAAGTCCTAAGGAGCTAAAATCAATCTACCAGTGCTCCACCCCCACTGAACGTCAATCACCCTACTGGAATATTTAATGAAGGTGTTATCGCTGTCGCCACCGCGCGCGATATGTCCATTACACTATATCGCCAGCGGTACTAATCACTCCAAACTTCATCGCGAAGGACTGCAGCTTCATCCTTCCGTCGATCCCCCTCTGGTGCCTTTGCCTCATAGTTTATGCCAAATTTCCCGGTCGCGCGGCACTCGTTTATTACCAGCAAGTGTAATACTATTTCATGCAGACTACTTTGTGTAGGCGTGCTGAGCGAATAGTCGTACTGGCCAAATATCCCGGGTATCTGCGAACATCTAACCTCAATCCTACACGCGCACAAGCGATAGAATGGATAATAATTCTTAAAAAAAAAAAAAAGGCTTTGATCTAACCTTATATGACAGCGCAAAGACTCAATGAATGCCGAATGTGCTAACAAGAGCGTAGAGATACCTAGGGCGTACTTCGAAGCTGTTCTGCTGTCGGCGTTATCCGCAGTTTCTCATTTGGTGCACCGAAAGTTGAAAGATGCCCCAGGATGCTATGTATCAAGATGAGAAACCCGCGCCACCCACAACAATCTACGGGGTGGGTGCTGGCCATTCAACGTAAATGTTGGTGGGTGGCGCGGGTATGCTCTCAGTCCGGTCTCCATTTTATGCCGTTCGGCCTGCGGTTCCCAACTGCTGTTGATGCCGAGACCGCCGTGAGCACGGAACGACGCCACAATATCCTAGCTAGGAGAAAACAGGATGAAACAAGAAATGTCACAATAGTAGCAAAGGTGCTGTGCGGGAGTTACAAGCATGCAATTGTCTCTCTTATGCTAGTCCTGACGTCAAGTTTCCGCTTTCCGCTACCGAGGCCCCCAAGCAGGACGAGACGGATATGGCCGCCTGAGCCACGGATAGTACCCACCAGCCACAAACCTTTTTGACCACTCAGAACCCTTGCCAGTGCCTAAGAAATGTGTAGTCGGAGTCCGGCACCCCGAAACACTGCCCAACATTCTTAGCTGGCGGAGGCCCAGCGGAGTTCCTTGGCCATGCCAACCTTAGTCCACCATCAACCAGTGATCATAACTTTGATGTGAGACGAAGGCCCTAGCAATATTCAAATACCGGATTATATCGAAAGCCTCTCTAAAGCCACATGTTTTACATGGTTCATCCGCGGAATTCGCTGCGCGGATGCAACTCTCCCACAGATGCTATCTTGGGCCACTTGAAAGGAAGATATCGATGAGAAGTTTAATCACCGAGTGATTTGAATGGTCAAGAATAGAGGATTCCATATATCTTGTGAACAAGAACGGATAGGACTGGGCTACAGACTGAGCGAATGTTTGCCCAGTCTTGGACTTGACGGCTCCCAACGAAGTCTCCTGCCAAGGTGATACTTACTCTTCACAACCAAGACCTCAATGACATCAAAAAAAAAAAATAAAATAAAAATGCTAAGCTCTTGTTTAGCAATGAAGCTGCTTCAAGCCGTAGAATGAGGCCACTTCAGCAGCTTGAACAGCCAACCCGGCATTCAGAAAGTGCCCAACCTGCGGCTCAAGTACATGACAGTTAATCCGTTTACCACATATCAAGATCCAATCTCCCGCCTGTCTATTTTCCTACATGCTACAAGAGATATACCGGTAGGATTTGGAGAAGCGCCGGGATCCACCTTGACGACGCTAGTGCTAACGATCGGCACCCGTCATAGCGCCTCCATAGATAGATACTTCCCACTATTCAACACAGCTAGGTAACAAGCGTTGTATCAGCCTTTATTTTCTCTTGTTTCATCATCACTCGTAGATCTTCATAACGCTTCAGTCCCCTTCGCCGGTGAATTCCACTCGTCGTGCGTTGTCATTTCCACAGCCTCCTTGTGTCGTGTCCTGCAACCTGGTTCAACGTTCTCTTGTTCATTGACTGGCCATGCCCATCTGAACGATCGGCCGGCCCGGTTTGCGTTATTTTCTTTATATTTATCTTCTGCTTTTGTACCTGGCGTATATACTGCATCTCAACCTATTTTAATCCTTTTACAACCTCTCGCCGCCACGTAACTCCTGCTCAGAGTGTCTGCCAAGATGCCGACTTTTGATGTTAGCGAGTTGAACATTGTTATTTCGGTATTGGGTATGTTCTATCTTTGATTTATCTCCCACTGTCGTTCAGTGTGGAGTTACATAGCGCTGAAGCGTCACTGACATCGTTTGCAGGTGCCTTCACTATCTTGTATGGGCTTGGTTCTGTTAAGATCAAGCAAGTATGGTATCTTGGAGAGGCATTGCCAGCCTTGCTTGTCGGTATTCTTCTGGGTCCCGTTGCTGCAAGGTTTATCGATTCGGATCGATGGGGTTCCGCGGCTAAAGACCAGACTGCAGACATTACCTTGGTAAGGCTCAAACCACCGACCAACCACCGCGGAGCTCATGATTTACTAGGGCATGACACGCGTTGTAATTGGCATTCAATTGGTGATGGCCGGCTACCAACTCCCAGCAAAATACCCCTGGCATCGGTGGAGAGACATGGCTCTGCTGCTCATTCCTGTAATGACCATTATGTGGTTGTGCACGACTGGCTGCATCAAACTCATGATCCCCAAACTCACTACGCTTACAGCTATGGTTATCGCTTCTTTAGTCACATCGACAGACCCCGTGCTCTCGCAAGCTATAGCAAAGGGTCCTTTTGCAGACAAGTACGTCCCTCGTGCACTCCGAGAGATCATCTCTGCTGAGGCTGGCTCCAACGACGGCTTTGGATTCCCTTTCCTGCTGTTGGCTACTTATCTGATCCGACACGCTCCTAAGGAGGATGTCAACTTCAAACCCGGTGTTACACGTATCTCACCAAGGGCAGGAGATGTTGGGCGTCTTGGAGGAGGTGCTGGTCAGGCGGTCGAGATCTGGATTGTTGAGGGCTGGCTGTACTTCATTATCGTAGGTGCCATTGTCGGGGCTGTCATTGGCATCATGAGTATGTACGCAGTCAACTATGCACTAAAGAGGTATGCACCCCCAACCCCCCCAACACCCTTATCATCAATCGTACTAACAACTCTCATAGGAAATGGATCGACAGTGAAAGCCTGCTCCTATACCCAACAGCACTTGGCCTCTTCATCATTGGTACCACTGGCTGCGCAGGTCTTGACGACCTCCTCGCATGTTTCTGTGCCGGCGCAGTCCTCAACTGGAACGGCAAGTACCTGGACGAAACGCTCCAGCGCCACGACGAAGTCAACGGCAGCATAGACATTCTTCTCAACTTTGGCGGCTTCATGTATATCGGCGCTATCCTACCATGGGACGAGTTCCACCAGCCCGACACCACGGGCATAACCTATGGCCGCCTACTTGCCCTCGGCCTCCTCGTCCTCCTTCTCCGCCGTATCCCTGCTATGATGGCCGTGTACAAGCTGATGCCCAACACAGTCAAGTCGTGGCAAGAAGCGCTATTCATGGGGTACTTTGGCCCGATTGGAATTGGCGCCGTCTTCTACGTCGAGCACGCACGCCACCTATTTCCCAAACTCGGCGCAGCCGAGACGCTCGAGGAAGAAGACTTGTTGCGCGCCATGGGCCCAATCGTCTATTTCCTCGTGCTCTTCTCCATCATCGTGCACGGCCTTTCGATCCCAGCCCTAGAGCTGATTTATCGCTGGCAGGGCGTGCAGCCTATTGTAGAAGTGGAGCCTGTCACGGAGCGCGTGCTGTCTGTTAGTTCTGCGCTGCCGAACAATGCGCATATCGATCATATGCACGGGGGCGTCATTCGACACAATCGCTTCTCGCGCGCGGTGAGTCGCCATGGGGCAGGGTTTAGTTTCGAGGATGTGGAGAAGCGGTATGGTGTTGGTGAGCAGCGCATGTCGAAGTCGAGGCCACCGCCTGAGACCCCGACATGGCGGCTCACGGCGGCGACTGATGGGAGCGATGACACGCTCAAGGATGGCGAGAATGACTTGCGGCGGGAAAAGAGTCGGGTTTCGTTTGTGGAGGACGTTGCCCCCTTACCCTAATCCAACCAAGCCGGACAATGCCGCGCGGTTCTAGACGTAGGCTTGGAGTTTGGAGTATGATGGGTAGGCATTATCTCGCCACCGGGGGGGGGGCCGTCCACTCGCTATTATCATACAAGCTATCGCGGCACCCCCAATTCGCGCAACACATTCTCACACCCAAGCTCCACCCACCGATCCATGTCCTCCTGCCCCTTGACCCAAACTGACCCCATCATCCCCACAGTATTCGCACTCGCCCCCTTCCACCCCCCCTTCCGCCGCGGAATCACAATCACCCACCCATCCCACAGCACCACATTGTGTGCCACCACCGCCGCCCCCTCCCCCTTCCCCTCTCCCAACACCTCCCGACACCGCGCCAACATCCCCTCGTACACACGCACCACCTCGGCCGCCTCCACCCCGCCAAACCCGCCCGCAAATTCGTGCGCAAAGAACTTGAACGGCACAACGACGTCCTCTCCTTCTTCTCCTTCTCTGTCCCCAACAAACGCACCAAATGCATATGGCGGGCCCCGCACCCCTTGCATGTGCTTATGCACCCGACTACACCCGCCGTCTTCGCCGCAATTAAATATCACATACCACCCGTCCCACCGCCGCACAATCTCCAGCGCAACGCACACATCCTGGGTGTCCAGCGGCTCGTGCTGGCGGCGCCAAGAGTCGCGCGTTAGGACAAGCAGCTGCGGGCGGTCGACGCAGAAGGCATTGAGTGCAATGTCGTGCGTCGCCGTTTGCGCTAGGATGAGCTGCGGGCTTGGCAGGAACATGTCGGAACCTGGACCCCAGCGGGGGCCGGCGAGGGATAGGGAAGAGGGGGAGGCGGTGGTGTGGGGCTTGTGGGCGAGGGAAGGGGCGATGCGGAATTCGAGGGGGTAGGTGGTAGTGGTGGTGGTAGTGGTAGTGGCAGTGGTAGTGGTGGTCATCGTCGTGTTCGTGGGGGGTGGGGTGTGGGTTGTGTATGGGGAGTGGTGGATTGTGCCGGCTGCGACGAGAGTGTCGAAGACGGATGTTGCGGCTTCTTCGGTGATTTGGTCCATGGTGGGTGGGGTTGCGTAAAGTAGAGGAAGCTGGTATACTTTTTTTTTATATTTATTACTTTGCAGTTTGCGTACCCTGGATGGCGTTTTCGCTTAATCTCCGATTGACCCACTTCGCGCGGCCTTAGTCTACGTTGTACTACTACGCTACTACGACTGCTACTACAACTGCTACTACAACTGCTACTACAACTGCTACAATACAGCCGTCACTCCATAGGCCAAGTCGACGCAGAAATTTTCAAAGAGGAAGCGTCTCAAGAAAAGATATATACACATTCATTCATAACAATTATAAAGCGTCGGGTTATTAAATCCATATCACAACCATTTGCACTTACAACGCACCATACACAAACCCTACCATATCCACCTCATCCCCATCCCTGCCCAAAAACCCCACAATGCCACTCCCCTGCGGCGCCGACCTATCTACACAATCGCTCGTCTTGACGCCAGATGTAATACTCCGGCCCTGATTCGTGCGCAATTCTGCGTAAAAGATGCGCGTCATGCCATCCTTCTGGCCACGGCACAGGGTGGCCGAAACCAGCGCCTCGCCACTCTGCAGCGCAAGCGATGCCGCATTTCCACCTGATCCGCCGTGCGAAAGCGTTTGGCCCGACTTGAGCGTGACGGCGATGGCATCGAGGCGGTTTTGCCCGCGGAGCGACACGCTCGCGACGCTGGGCGCAGACAGAGGACCGAGGACAGGCAGGTCGTTGAACCAGTCGCCGCGCTCGCCGCCAAAGGTATCGCTGACGCTGAGCTTGGGATTGACGGACCAGGCGAAGTCGACGAGCACGGGGTTGTGGTCGCTGAGGATGGAGCCGTCGGGCTGGAGGAACATGTCGGAGACGTAGTTAAAGGAGGTGGCCTGGAGCGTGATGGCGGGCGAGCCGCGGTACCAGACTTTGTCGACGGTCTCGCAGGTGTTTACTTTGCTGGGGTTGGCGCAGCCGAGGGTTGCGGAGCCGGGAGCGGGGGGCACGCCGTTGCGGATGAGCTCGACCCAGACGTCTTTCATGCCGTTTTCGCTACCAAAGATGCCGGGAATGTCGTCTGGGGCGCGCGTGTAGCGTGTGTTGGAGTCGCCGAAGACGATGACGGCGTTGCCGACGGAGTCAGTTTTGATGTAGTCGGATACTTGGCGGAGATTGGCTGCTCGCGCTTTGAGATCGGCGGCACTGGTTCTGGGATGAATTAGCCTGGTTGTGGTTGTTGGGGGGGGGGGGGGGGGGAGGGGTATGTAATTCAAGGCTCACCCTGCATCCGCGTGCAAATTGTACATATCAATAACTACGCCCTCAGCAATGCGGACGCGCATGAATGTGAAGCCTTTTGGCGTAAGGCAATCTGCCGACCTAAGGTGGTGACATTAGTTGAAGTCACCTCCCGAAGTCTGGCAAAGACTTACTCATTGTTACTGCACACGCCCCATTTGACCCTCTGGAAGCCGGTATAGTCATAGTTGCTCAAAGTGTTCAATCCAGAGCCAAAGGGCACACCACCACTAGTCGGTGTCCTGAAGGGATGCTTGTCGTTGGCATAGAGAGTGGCATGGAAGTTCTGTCCTTGGTTAGCAAAACGCCGGCAATGATATAAGAATTTGCCAACATACAAAGTCCTCTTGCACATTAATAATACTGAAGTTGTACTGTGTCAAGAGCTGGCCAATGCGTGCCGTGTTGGTAGTCTTGTCGCCCGGGACATCGTTGCCATTGAAGATGGGAGGCAAGCCGGCAACATTGAACGTCGCAACATTAAAAGTGCCAACAGCCTGAGCAAGCGCCGAGTACAAGACAGGTTGGAGCAGAAAAGAGCGCATATTGACAATTGTGAGTGCTGGCTGCCTTTTCACGCCCACCCTTCAGGGTCTCCACCCGCTCTTATACACATGCTTAAACACGCATTTGCCGAGTACACAAAAGCGCAGTGATAGACTACGCTGCGCCTCGAAGCGAATAGGAGCGTTGTGCATTGGCACGCGTAGACTTGTCGGGAGGAGAGGTTGATATTGCAACAGGCATTAAGTACGGACATGTTACTTCTTGGGAAGGAGCAGAGACATTCGATAGTCTCGACAGGGTAGCGCGCCCGGCGTCAATGCGACGCGACTGGGATGCCGGCACACGTGCGGGCTCGCTCATGACGCAGGCACAGGAAGTTGGTCCGGGACGAACTACACTTGGCGGTAGTGGACCGTTGCTTGTAAACTGTCGTAGACCAAAGTAGGCCATTAGGTTGGAATCACCAGCCAGCCGTGACCCAGCACCCCCGCAATATCTCGGCCAGCGGCCTACTACAGCAACGCCCACCTCTCCTTGTGCAAGCCCGCAACACCAGGCCTCGCGTCGTTTGCAACCCATAGGCACGCCAGCTCCTCCATCTAGCAAAGTGAGCATCGCGCCTCCCCCCCCGTAACTTATCCCCGGAAAGCCGCCGAGGCCGTTGAACATGTGGACGCACGACCTGGTTTGGGTCACATCTCTGATTTCTGATCAGCACGACTCTCTCATCAACGACAAGTCAAGGCCCCATCTCAGAATAGCCACAAAGCTTGGCCGTTGGCATTTGGCAGGATCAAAGGAATCAAAGCTCCGGCATAACCACAACACACGCACACACACACACACACACGCGTCTTAGCGCGAATCCTACCCAGCCCATCCTAAAGAATTATCCGAAATCACGGGGGAGCCACAAGCACAGAGCCCAGCTAGTCAGTCACGCCGGAACCACGCACTTCCACTCGTCAAAATCGCATGTCGTGCATAATTTATTCATTATCATTTATCTGTGTACCAAGTCATGACGTGACCAAGCCAACCCACCGTGATCAGCCTCAATTCATGCGCGGCACCAGCCGTCTACGACTTCAGGACATCCGCTGCTGCTAGAATCGCGTCGGCCGTCTTCTTCACCCACTCCTGCGCCAGCGTCTGATTCTTGTCGAACGTGATGCTCTCCGTGATGCCTGGGAACGTCACCGCCGCATACCCTGTATCGCGGCCTGGTGCAAAGATAGCATTGCGATAGAACTCGCGCGTCGGCAGGCCGCCCTGCGACGTAAATCCCCTAGAAAACTCACGCGCCTTGCGGTTCTGCGTCGCCATTTGGTCGGCGTTTTTGCTCTGGATCGCCTGGGAGCGCACGGCGTCAAAGTCCTTTGCGCGCGCGTTGAACGTCGAGATGGCCGAGGACACAGGCGACAGGTTGACGGTGAAGCTGGTGGCGCTGATGGTCTTGTTGAGCACGTCCAGGTACTTTGTCAGTTCGGGGCCGTAGGCGGCGGGCTCGAGGGGGACGGATGCGTCCGACACCATGTGGTAGAGGAGGAGGGTGAGGTACTGGCCGATGGCTTTGTGCGTCTGGAAGCCCGGGTCTCCAAAACGGGCCATCCAGGCGTAAGAGTCGTAGTTGGAATGGTAGTGGTAGACGGGGTCGTTTGGACCAGGGCCGGATCCGACGTCAAGGCAGGCGATGCCGCGGTGCAGGTATGCCGTGTAATCACTTCCGCTTCCTAGAACGCCGACACTGCCGCCCTCATGCATCCAGACATCATACATGGTGGCGTTGTTGGTGCCACGGTATGGGTAGACAATCTTTTGCATAATGTTCTTGCCGATGGAGTGCAAATCGGGGGTTGCCGAGATACTGGGTATTGGTCCAGCCACCGCTACGTCGACGTTGAGATAGGAGACCGCGGCGTTCTTGAGCCATGGGATGTATTCCTCCATCCACTCGGTGCTGCCGACAAGTCCGTACTCCTCGGCATCCCAACTGCAAAGAACGATGGTGCGAGCCGGCTTCCAGCCTGTTGCTGAGAGCTTGCCAAATGCCTTTGCCAGTTCGACCAAGGCAGCAGATCCAGAGTTGGGATCAGCAGCTCCGCCGACAATCCAAGCATCTCGATGGTTGCCCACAATGACCACCTCATCTTGACTTGTGCCGTTGATAATACCGACGGCATTCCAGATTGTGTTATAGGTCTCGTTCATCATATTGGTCAATGAAATCTTTGCACCCGAGCCGGCGCCTGTGTTATATGTGACACCAGGGATAGCGCCAACCCAGCCAGACCTGTTGACTTCGGCGGCGTTTGCACCAAAACCGTTCAAAGCTGTCAAGAAAGGCCGTGCTTCAGCCCAAGAAATGGGAAGCGAAGGAATTCCAGGTACACTTTTGCTCTTATCCGTGCGTTTGACTCCTGGTTTGGAAACGTATCCTGGTGTAGTAGGGTCTCCTGGGTAAGTGGACAGAAATTGCACGCTTCCTCGCTGGATAGACGATGGATTGCGGGCAGGTCCGTTAGGGTAGGGCTTGACGCCCTTTGCTTCAGTCATGTTACCATCATCGCCCGGGTCTGTGAAAATGACGATTCCGGTCATTCCGAAATCTTGAGCATTCTTCACCTTGAGTCCACGGAAAGGACCTCCATACTTTGCAAGAGCAATCTTGCCTTTGAGTTGTACCGACGAATTTACACGTTGGTAATCTGCGAGGGATCCCCTTCCTACGTAAACGTATTCTGCAGATGCGTTGCCGGAAAAGGAGTAGCCGTGAAATGAAGGGACCCTATTCGGGTAGCTGGTTGTCGGGTCTTCTTCCAAAACGTCCTCTATGAGGGTTGGCTTGTAGGTGGTGCCATTTGGCAACGAGAGGACGAGCGAATTTGAGAGAGGATAGTTGAGGTAGACCACTGGATTTAATTAACGTCGCCCCAAATTAAAATTTCGATTTTCGACAAGACCGAGGTAAATCTAGTTTGCCGAGAAAACTTACAATACTCATCCAGTCTTGATTTGAAACCGAACTCTGTCCACTTGTCTGCGGTCCATTGTGCCATTGTCTTGTTGTGGCCGGCAATATGCTCGCCATGAGCTTGCTCAGTTAGCATGTCTTCAAATAAGGTGGCACATGACGTACTGTAATAGTAAGACCATTCTGCAATAGAGGTATTGTCGAAAGAGTTCATCAATATTTGCTCATTGGCATCTAAGACTGGAGGAAAGGCAGCTTGTGTGCTTTGCCTCTTCACATAATGGTGAGAATGTTGTACAAATTCACGCTCGCGCTGGCAAGCCCGAGCGCCAATCGCACCTAGCAGAAGCAGAGTTGTCTTCATGACGTCCCTTTAGCCTACCTGGAGTGGCAGTAAAGAGCAGGCCCGGCAGACACGGGAACATGGCATTTATGTAGCCCCGAGACGCACAGATTCCGGCGACGAAATTCAGCAAATTCTCTCATGGTACACCGCGGCTGATTATTGATTGGCGAATTGGTAGGCTATCCTAGCTGCTGTGAGATCTCTGACCATGGGTACAGTTCACAACGGCAAGCAGCTAACGCGAGCAGGCAGGTAAGCGCACGAGGCGTGGAGAAGTGGACCATGCCTGGGCCTAATGACGAGGGGATGCAGCGGCAATGATTCTACAGGAAGCGATACGGCAATAACCATGCACGGTATTCCAGTCTTTAGTCAAGTTAGTATAGGTATCAGTGGAGTCGCCTATCGACTTCGTATCCTTGCATGGAATGGGCGAATGGCAAGCCAGGATGCGTGCCCTCCTCGCCTTCTCATTCGTTGCACAAGTCCTGATACCATCCGAGGTTTTCCCTTGCTATCTCGTACACGGCCGGCGAGTCAGGGCCGGGGAGTCCCGTCAGATTTCGTCACCGCTCCATCTCACACCACGCGACCCTCCACGGCACCGGGTAGTGGTGCAGCAAGCAGTCGGTATTGTCGCACGCAATAGGTCGCAGGTAGAGTGCCTCTGGTGGTTGGATATGTCTGGTGATGGCTAAGCTTTCCCTCACCAACTTTCTTGACGGGTGCCGCTGGCGCCATACGCAATTTAGCCTAGCCACGACGATCCATGCAATCAACATGCTGAGCAACAGGCGTTTGGTCACAGCTGCACCCACCACACCACAAACATCGGGCTGCAGGCAGCGCAGGGCGTCTTGACGGCCAGGTCGGCGGTGAATACTAACCTACTAACCTTTACAGCAATAGAACAGATGCAGATGCAGAGAGAACAGAGGCTTCCATTCCAGCACGCCATCGCGCCTCTCTCCTAATACATGTCCGCACCATCACTCTTTCCCATCCAAACCTGTCAACATGGCAGCCCTATCTTCGCCTATGCGTCTGTATCCCCCCATGACACCGCGGCGAGCCCCATCCCCGACAATGTCGCCGGGAGGCAGACGGGGCCGAGCATACGCAAGCTCTGAGGAGAGCCGGCTGCGTGACTTGTCGCCAGACACCACCCTCCGCGCCTTCACCCAAAGGCCCATGCCGTTCGATACCGCAACCGATGGGTACAAAATCTTCTCCTGCATTGAGTCCCTCACTGCCGCTGAGAGAGATCTGGGTGCACGGGTGGCAAAGGCTGCGCAGCGTCTGCAGAGCTGGTGTTCCGAGATTGAGCAGTGGGGGTGGTCGGGCTCCTTTGAGCAGCCCAGCGAAGAACAAAAGGAGAGACGGAGGAGGAGCCTGGAGCTGCGCATTCGGGAACATGTCGGCGACGCGGACCTCACCAACGCCCTGCCACCGCTGGAGTACTGGGGCTCCCTGCTATCTGTCGAGGTGCAGTCGCACGAGGCGCGGCTGGATGATATTGAGGGAGAGATGCTGCAGCTTGATGTGGAAGAACTCAAGGAGCACGTGCTAGACATGCACCCAGCCGGTCGATCGCGCCCGTCACCCGCTGGCTTCGAAGCGAACCGCCGGCGTTATAGGCCCATGGACGACTTCTCCTTCCTCATCACGCAGACCCTGCTATCCGCCCTACCACACCATGCCCAGCTCAAAGAGCGCCTGAGCACATGGACAGCGCGAATCGCCATACTCCGCGCCGTTCCTCGTTTCCTCGATCATCTCGGCACCGCACAGAAGGCCATGCGCCTTGGCTGGGACGCTATCGAACCCCCTACCGACACCTCCGACACTGCCTTTGCGCAATGGAAAGAGGCTACCGACACTATTTCAGGCGTGCTCGGCAGCAAGGTGGGCGACCTGGGCAAGCGCCTCGACAGGATGCTGGACACACTCGAAGGGCGCGACGACTGCATACCCGATCGCTGGATTGATGTCTTCGAGGCGATTGAACAGGACTACGGGCGCTGGGCACACGAGTCAAGGAGGAGAGTTATAGAATTTGACGTTCGGAGGAGATGGGAACATAAGGCTGCTGTTGTTCAGCAAGGAGTTGTTGTTAACGAACCTGAGACGCGTTCCGAACAAAGCAAGACTGCGCCACCGACCATCGAGCAAGCCCGTCCAGAGCCAATCGAGCAAACCAACGTCACGAACAACCATCCATCGCTCGCACCCGAGGCTGTTGTACAGATTCTGCCCGGAAATGACCGAATCACCCAAGCCTATCAGTCTTCATCTCCCATCAAAGTTGCGACGCCACACGTCGCTCCGGCCCCAAGCAGTAATCCATTTACATCTACCACGACCCCACGTCTTACAAATGAGCCCCAGCTACATGTATCGAAGCTGGACGAGGCAGCACAAGACACTCGTCTCAAATCGGATGTTGGGCAACTCGGCAAGTCACACGTAAAACCACAACCGCTTGTCATTGCACCCCAAACACAGGTCCCGAATGCAATCGATCACTCAATCGCATCACCACCTAATACCTCGACTCCGACTAAGAAGCCATGGTTCATGGTAAACTCTGCTCCGCCAACGCCCAAGGATGGTGGCTCTGCTGAAAAGAAAATCGAGTCGCAGTCGGCTAAGAGTTCTACTGCAGAACCCCAGGCTACAGAGCCTGTGTTACGTGACCAGAGGTCAGAAGAGGCATTACCCACTATTGTATCCCCTGCGTTACTTGATGAAAGCTCAGACGAAGCGTTGCCTATGCTTGACGAAGACTATGAGTTTGACGAGGGCGATACCGTAGTCCATAACGAGTTGGAAGATAGCCCAGAGATTGTCCGCGCCTCGCAACCACTGTCCGCAAGCTTGGATAGTATCGAAATCGCTGAGGATGCGCGAGTAAACGAGGTAGTACGTTTCCGTCACCGGCCTGCCAAACTTTCTAATACCCCCATCATCATCACCAATGATGGCCAAGAGGGTACATTAGTCGAGCCACCACACACGCCACGATCTCGAAGAGATAGCACCGGCTCCATTTCGTCTGATTTGTCTTTCGACTCGAGTCCCCCTGGCATCATGGAAGACTCACCTTCAGTACGCAATGCTACCAACCGCGCTGTCCGCGCACCCCGACCGGAGCTGAACGCGGCAATGGCAAAACGACGTGCTCCAAAGCCTACACCGGAGACTAGCATCACTAGTGCACCTTGGCCACCAACGCAGTTCAGCCAAAAATCGCTGAACAGTGCCGAGGATCTTGAGCAGAAGATATCAGACATCTTGACTACTATCCCAGCTCATATCCGTCTGACTTCGGGGCCTGGTGCAGATGCTCCCGAAGTCAAGCCCAGGCGTGGGGTTGCGCCCAAAGGTAGCAAGGGCTTTCTCCGTGCCGCCCGCTCAGTGAGTGGCTTGAAGTCACCAGAGCTCACCTTGTCGCCCGCGAAGAACGAGTTTGACAGCGTTATCTCTGGGCGAAGGTCTGCAGCGGCAGCACGTGCCGACAACGATATCAAAGTCTACCATCTTACACAGCCGGGCAAAGAACAGCCAGTCAAACTATTCATCCGCCGAGTTGGTGAAAATGGCGAACGCGTCATGGTCCGCGTTGGAGGCGGCTGGGCTGACCTAGGTGAATACCTACGTCAGTACGCTGAACACCATGGACGCCGAACAGCGAGCGAAGGCAAATTTGAGATTCTTGGGCTTGAAGTCAAGAACTCGGACACAGTGAGCTCGCCAACGAGATCGGAGAGTGCAATGAGCCGGCGAGAAAGAGGCTTTAGCAGCGGCCATCCTACAAGCCCGCTCGGTACGCCTACCAGGTCCACTACAGCAGGTTCTTCCAACGAAGATGGAGTGCCACGCATGCCGAATCTTGCATCCACGCCAGGCATAGCTGAAGAACGATCCATCCCTTCCACGAGCTCCTCACGACGTTCCTGGGCCGGCGACGAAGTTGGCCTCTCAGGCCCCAAGGCAAAGAAGCTTGACCTCAGCGGTGACAAGCTAGAATGGATCGAGGGCATGATGAAGCAGGCACGAACCGTCAGCGGCAACGTAATGACGGCCGGCCATGCGCCCTTCCAGCGCGAAGAGCGCGCCGACAGCCGCAGCGAAAGCCGTTCCGACAGCCGTGCCGGAGGCAAAAAGCCCGAATTTGGGGATCTAGGCAAAGTCGGCGGCACGAAGCGCATCTTCCTCAAGGGCGGCAAGC
This sequence comes from Ophiosphaerella narmari, assembly GCA_028456235.1. Classification (NCBI taxonomy): domain Eukaryota; kingdom Fungi; phylum Ascomycota; class Dothideomycetes; order Pleosporales; family Phaeosphaeriaceae; genus Ophiosphaerella; species Ophiosphaerella narmari. The sequence continues at coordinate 58,451 of JALNQA010000048.1, forward strand.
CCGTGACGGGCGAGTAAAGATTTATTCTTACTTTACTTTACATTTAGGGGGGGAGCTTAGTATTGATACCCAGACATATCTTGTACCTTTTTCCTTTGTTGGCGGTTCGTGAAGGCCTGGGTGGGCCTTAGGAGGGAATAATAGCGGACGCATTCTTGGTGTTGTTACATACCCGGTCCATCGAATTTCCTATGTGGTAGTTTGGGGGCGTAAACGCGGCCGAGAACTGTGTTTGATTTGCCCGCCATGTTGCGCGGAGTAGCTCAAGTTGTAATAAGAAATCTTCACTTCGTCATCACACATTGGTATTCCCAACGCTAATTACTAGCTATCTTGGCCACACAAAGATTAGGTTATTGCCGCCCCTATATAAGCTACTGTCGCGAGATTCTTTGAAGTATTGATCTATTAAGCTTGGAGTGCATATTGTATATACTAGTTATTGTTTATAACACCGAGGGAGGAGGCTGACAACTGGGTAGAGCAACAAGTATCCAAGCCATGTTGCATGCCAACGTCACCAGGACCAGCCTCCCGACTCACAGCTCGCCGCACTCCAACCTCTGCTCTTTACACCGCATGTCTGTTCCCATCCATTCGTGCTATCTTTTCAATACATATTTCTTTGGATTTCTATGCTTGGTATACATTTTCCCTCCACGACCATTTAGTCGCGATCACAGATAACCCAGTCTAAACCGGTGGGCCAAGGGTTAGGACGGGCATTTTGCAGCTCTTTCAATTCGAACATGTGAGGACATGGGTATTTTCTAGTTCCTATCGGGCGTGAGATCAGATGGAAGATGAAGGTAGGGTGAACTACTTAGCTCGTATTATCGCGTGCCACTGGTGTTTAAAAACTCTGGACCTTTTGATTTCTCTCGTTTCTGCTCTGCAAGCCCCTTTCCTGCATCTCGGTCACTTGGCTCTCCACCGTTGCGGGGAGGGACCTCCTAGATGGCTTGTCAAAAACTCATGACAGTAGTTATTCCAGTTAGCCTCTAGCCCACGCGTTATCGCGCTTTTACTTTCTATCTTCTTGCCCGTTTGTATCACGCTCCATCTTTGGCTATCTAAGTGTTCGCCACTTCTCCTCTACAAGAATTCGTATATGCGACGTCGGCTGACGATGTCGATTCTGTCCGTATCTGACCCAATAGACGTGCCATATTTATGCATACACGACCTAGAGTCTCACTTTTAAGTGCTTTTCTGGATACCGCCTAACGCGTGGGATTAAGATCAATATTTAGCGCTCCTTTGAGAGATAAGAACTATATACGACTCCGGCCGTTCATACCGTAAATATTCCAACCAATGACGCATGCCGGTAATCTAGTACTTTGTACCTCGTCGGTAATTCCGGGCTTATGGATAAAGAAGCTGACCACTGCAGTACGTCTAAATTCTACTATATTGGCAAATAGTGTGGCTTGCATTATAATCTGCTCTTCAGAACACGCCCACCACTGTAGCAGATCAATCCTGTACAAACACACCAGGTAGTAATGGATACATCCGTAGCAGATGCGTTTGCATCAGAGGTGTTCAATTAATTAGACACAATAGATGAGTCTTTGAAGTAGGATGCGAAGAAAGTCCTATGTGAATATGAACATTGATTCTATTTCAAAGACACTTCACTCATTTTACTTATTATTGTATTGACAGCGAACTTTTATTTGCTGATTCACAAAATTGAGGACCATGTTCGGGCCGTTCTCACTTTCATTTACACTCTTGGCACCTTCCTAGCATAGCTGCCGCAGCTTGTAAACTACGTTACCCAGTGACCATTATTCATTCTTTCGTACAAACCTAATTCTCGCTTTCATAACATAACATTGATAACCAGCGTGGATAACTTTATCAGGCACTAATCTATCTTTCTCTCCCAGTTGCTCGATAAACTCTCCTTCACTATCAGCAATGTTGCATCGGCCTTCGAACAACATGGTCATATCTTCCTTCATTTCAAAATTGTAACTTGAGGTTGTCTCCCATTCTCCTCCCAGCACCTTCTCTCCAACCGTGGGCACATGCTCGAACTGAGATGCGGGTGGACCACGGGACAGTAGTTGGGGACTAGCGATTTGCGTTGAGAAATCGCATGAGGATAAAACGATAGCGACTTGCTACTGCGAGAAGGGAACAGAAGGGCCGCGGCGGAAATAGAGAAGTTCACTGTGTAATAGAAACTTATGAGCTATTGGAAGCAAAGGATAGAAAGATAGTAGTACCTGAACGACCGTAAAATGAAAACGGCACCGGCGAGCTGTGGCCTCAAACATACATGCCGATAACTAGCGCTGCAGAATCGGGTGGTCAGCGTGAAAAGCCTAACGAACGCTATAATTGAATATACGTGTCAAGGCATTGGTATGAACTCTCAGGCGCTGGTGCCCAACTGGTAAGCCTATATGAAAGAGGGATGACCTACAAGGTAGAGCAGGGCATATCCACCACTTTCAGACCAGACTTGTGATATTTGTACTGGATTTGTTTGGAAACAAACAACCTTGTATCAGCGTTCAGAGACGAACGACGAGACGGCTCATCTAATAGCCATGCGACAGCAACGCCATCTTGCCAATATTTGGCAAAATATGCAATAGTTTGCTTCTTCACGCTCGTGTTGAACTCCAAAGCAAAGGAAGAGGCATTTTGGTTCATTGTTAGTATGTTCCACTGTAATAATATAACCTAAAAATGTGTGCTACATACGCCTAGTAATACATCCACACCACCTCACTCGCCGCCCCCAACCTCAACCAGAATCTTGACCTGATTATCCTTATCGTGAATCAAGCTCTTAAACCCCTTCTCCTCCACCTCTGTCAGCTTAATCCGCTGCGTAATCATCTCATGCGGCTGCATACTCCCCTCTGCCAGCGCATCCAACACCTCCTGGAAGTCGCCCACCGCATACGTCGCAACACCCAGATACGACCGCTCCTTGAAATTGAAATCGTTGGTCGTAATCGTGCACGGCTTCTCCCATATTGCAATGTTCACAATGCACCCGCGCGCCCGCGTCGCGTGCACCGCCTGGTCCAGCGCCGCCTGCACGCCCGCGCAATCGTACACCACGTGCGCGCCCTTGCCGTCAGTGAGCTCGCGCGTGCGCGCCACAACGTCTTCGTGCGCAGGGTCGATGGCAAAGTGTGCACCAAATTGCGCTGCGAAGGCACGCCGCGTGCGACTTACTTCTGATACGATGATGCGGGTGCAACCCTTTGCTTTGAGCGCGAGAATCGTGCAGATGCCAATGGGCCCTCCGCCCAGGACGAGCGCTATGTCGCCCGGCTTGAACGGGCTGATTTTGACGGCGTGCCAGCCGACGGCTAGCGGCTCGACGAGGGCGCCTATCTGCAGCGGGACGTTGGCTGGCAGGTGGTATAGGGCTGACGTCGGCACGACAATGTGCTCGGCGAGGCCGCCGCCCCAGCCAGACAAGCCGATGAAGCCGTTTTGCCAGCAGCAGTTGTGCAGGCCCTCGGTGCAGGCGGCGCAGGTCGAGTCGTAGATGATGGGCTGCACGACGACGCGGTCGCCTGGGCGGAAGGCGGTTACGCCTTCGCCGACTTGCTCGACGGTGCCGCTGAATTCGTGGCCGAATGTTAGGGGGATGGTTTCGTGGGTTATGGGGTGGGGTGTCGTGGGGCAGAGGTTGGGGCCGCCTGGGGGACAGTTAGGTGCTCAGGTTTGTGGCGTGGGTATATATGGGGAGGAGGTACCCAGGTACTCGTGGAGGTCTGAGATCAAGGTCAGTGAGGGCTGTTTTTTTTGAGAGAGAGAATGAGTTTGGCTTACCGGTACCGCAGATTCCGACCCAAGCTGGCCTCACTTTGACTTGGCCTGCTTTTACTTGGGGGATGGGGATTCTCTCGTAGCGGAGGTCGTGTTTGCCGTGGAAGCGGAGGGCATTCATAGTTCCTTCGCCGTCTGGGGGTGGCTGATGTGTTTCTTGGTTTGCCATTGTGGTTGGGATATGCTGAACCAGCAGTGGACTTGTAAATCAAACGAAATGGGACTTTGGTTCGTCTCTACTGGAAAAAGGAGCTGGAGAAGACAAGGCACAGCGAAGCTCGAGAGCAGGTCTCGACGTAGTGCCTATGACGCTACTTCAAAGAGCATTCCACCACTTTCCCCCGCATCGCCCTTTACGGCTGTCTGGAAGTCTCCAGGACAGATCACATCCCTCGGTGGCACCGTTCCGTGCTCCAATCGACTTGGAGAGTCGAGACTATGCCACCGCGAGGAGCTGGGACATGAGCCCGGGATACCGCATCTGGCAATTCTAGAAAATGCACCCCGCATTGCCAACGCGGGGTACTGTTTCAAGCTGTTCGCGCGACGATATCCCAATTGCGGTCTCCCGAGGGATTTCAGTCATGGCGAATTAGAGATGGGTTACTAGTTAAAGAGGGGGATAGTGCAATTAAGTATGTGAGTTGAACTTTGAGCTCCAAGATGGATATGACGTCGGCAACCGTATGCCCCATCCAGCCTAGCTTAAGCGACCTGGACATCTCATCGGAACACCGCTCGGAGTAGCCATGGTATCGGTTGGGTGGGTACTTCCAGATGGTGCTATCATCTCTGGATGCGGCCATAAGCGGAGAAAAAACTAGTGCGTGGGACACGTGTGAGGCAAGTCGAAAACAACTGCGAGAAGAATCAAGCAAGAGCTTACCAAAACGCCTTTGATCGCCTCAACATCTCGGAGATATGAAGTTTAGCCTTTGCCGGTGGCTTAATACCGTCAACTTATAGTCTCTTCACATCGTTGACGCCTACGTGACGATGGGTAAAGGATGGAAGCATCCTAGACACCCAATCGGGCAACGTAGCCGGGCTGGTGCAGTGGGGGCTTGCAGGTGTTGTCGGTTTAACAGATGACCTCACTGGTGGATAGCTAGCAGCCAATTTTCTGGAACGAGAGCCTGAGGAGCAAATTCAAAATGGGAACTGCCCCTCAACACCTACCCCTCTTCTAATTCCCTCGTCGCGAACTTTTAGACCTACATTCCACTCGAATATCTTAGATCGCGTTAAGAAACCTTAGATTTACAGAATGGGTTACCCAGATACGACTGACGCATTTGCCGTCACCGACATCAAGAAGTGGTCGACCTTCACACGCAAAGAAGTGAGATAATTGGTACCATCTATACGGCAGAATTAACAAGTCCTCAGCTTCCCCTCAAGAAATTCGAGGAGCACGATGTCGACATCGCCATTGATGCGTGCGGTGTCTGCGCTTCAGATGTGCACACTATCACTGGGGGATGGGGCGAGGACATCCCACTACCTCTCTGCGTAGGACACGAGGTTATCGGCAAGGTGGTCAAGGTCGGCTCCAAGGTCACGAAGTTCAAGGTTGGCGACCGTGCCGGCGTTGGTGCTCAAATCGGTGCCTGTCTCACTTGCGAGATCTGCAAGGCCGACCAGGAGAACTACTGCCCACATCAGATTGACACGTATGGTGCTAAGCACAACGATGGTACTATTGCGCAAGGTGGTTATTCCAGCCATATTCGCGCGCACGAGTACTTTACCTTCAAGATCCCAGATAACATTGAAACTGCATTAGCAGCACCTATGCTTTGCGCTGGATTGACCACATACTCGCCTCTCAAGAGGTTAGGGGCTGGCCCAGGCAGGAAGGTGGCTATTGTTGGACTGTAAGTCAAGAACCGACGAGAAATGTAATTAGTTACCCACTGACAGTATCTTAGTGGCGGTCTTGGTCACTTTGGTGTCCTATGGTCAGTTGCCATGGGCGCCGAAACCTACGTGATTTCGCACTCTCCAGCCAAGAAGGACGACGCACTGAAAATGGGCGCCAAAGACTTCATCGTCACAAGCGAAAAGGGCTGGAACGAGAAGCACAAGTTCAAATTCGACTTCATCATCAGCACCGCCGACGCCACAGACAAGTTCGATCTCTCCGAGTACTTCTCCACCCTCAAGGTCAACGGCAGCTTCCACATGGTCGGCTTCCCCGACAACCCGCTCCCTGCCTTCCAGGCGCAGATCTTCGCTTCCAACGGTTGCTCCATGGGTGCGTCGCATATCGGCAACAGACCGGAGATGGAGGAAATGTTTGAGCTCGCGAGCAAGCAGAATATCAAGAGCTGGGTGCAGACCATCAAGCTCAGCGAAGCAGGCTGCAAGGAGGCCGTGGAGCGCGTGTACAAGAACGACAACGTGCGCTACAGATTGACGCTCGTGGACTATGACGATGTTTTCGGAAAGCGGGCGTGAAGTATCTAGCTTATGATCCCCATAACATAGCTTCCAATAAATGTTGCCAGGATTGCACAAATTTGTTTGAGCGCTGGTAGACATTATTTGATTGGGACTGGCCGTTTTGGGTATGCCACCACGTGCACACGAGTCCCCCGCCACCTTCGCGTCGCGTCGCGTCTACCTGCTTCCCTCCATTCCTCACACACCACATCTGCAACGCCCACACGCCCACACGCCCACACAACAAAACAATGCCCACAATCCCCCTCCACATCCGCGGCACCACGCAGCCTCCACCCTCCAACCCCTACCCTTCCCTCCTCCACACGCCCACCGGCCTCGCCCTCCTCGAACTCCAAGGCACATTCCACTTCCCGCCCAGCCCCGGCCCCAGCACGCAAATCGGCAAAATCGTTTTCCCGCTGTATGACAGCGCGAATGCGCAAGACACGGCGTGGATGAAGCGGGTGTACATGTATGTTGGGCGCGGGCAGCGGTTGTTGGGCGAGGTGAAGAAGTTGGGGCGGCCGGTGGGGATTGTGAGGATGGTGAGGAGTGAGGGGGATGGGGATGGGGATGGGGATGTGGATATGGATGGGGATGGGGATGGGGATAGGGGTGGGAGAGAAGGGTTGGAGATTGTGGACGTGGTGAGGTGGAAGATTGTTTTTTCGAATAGGCCGGAGCCGGTGGGGGCTGGGGTGGGGGGAGGAATGAGGGATGACGACAGGACCTAAGAAAATGTGTGGCTGAATGCAGGATGGGCGAGATGTAGTGGTGTCAGGCAGAGGACAATGTGGCAGGAAGATGACCGGTATGGACGGGCCTCAACATGCTCCGAGAAGCCAAGGTGTCCAAAAACACTACACAAGGATTCACAGCACGCATCTCAGGTTTCTTCATTGTGGAAGCGGTCGCGAAGAATTCTCATCACCAACACCCACCCGCTTCCGCCCACGCCTGATTCTCCCGCGCACCGTACACGCCTCCATCCAAAATCCACTGCTCGTTATCGTTGTTATCGTCTTGGACCCTTCTCCACGTCTGTCGCCGATCATTCTCCTTGCCCTTGCCCTTACCCTTACCCTTACTCTCCTCCACCTTGATCGTCGGCCGAATCAACCCGCCCAGCAACGGATTGCGACTAAACGCGCCCTCTCCATTCCCCACCGCGACGCCTCCTAAATCCAACTCGTCCTCGTTCTCCGGCGTGCGCGGGCGCTCAGTGGCCGCCATGCGGCGCACGACCTTTCCTCCAACGAGGTCGATGCTGGCCACGACATTGCGCTTCTCGTACTCTGGGCGCGCATTCCATTCCTGGTCGCGCAGCGCTTTTTGTTGGCGTTTGAGCTGCATGGCGCGATCGTGAGGGGATGCCCACATGCTGAGGCCGGCGGTGGGTGTTTCGAAATCAGCTGCTTCGTCGTGGACCTGTGTGCGTTTGGCATTCTGGGCCTGGAAAGCGAGGAGCTTGTCGCGGTGGAGCTTCGCCTTGGCGAGCTTCTCCGTCTCTGAATCGACGTCTGATGCGGGGTTTGAGGAGACGGGGGTTGTTGGGCGGGGGGTGGAGAAAGGGCGGGGTGCGAGGGAGACTTCGGCGCGCTTTTGAGAAGCGTTGTTTGCTGTCATTTTTTCTTTGCCGCGTTCATCCCGCAGGACGCGGACCATGGACTGGATTTCGGTGGAGCTTAGGAGTGGCGTATTGCAGAAAGTACAAGGGCCGATGCCTTCTTTTATGCAGATTATCTTTCCGCAATTCATACAATTTGGCGCTGCGTCGAGAAGTGGGTGACGCGTTGCCATGCAGTTGCATTTCCGCTTACTACTGTCTTGGGCAGATAGTGTTGGATTTGTTTGAATTTCAAGTGCTCTAATAGCAGATTCAAGGTCGTTCAGCGCAGTGCTTGCGCCATGCATTGGAGTCCCGCCAGCCACACTCACTTTCGTCTTGGGCTTGGGTGATGAGTTCCTTGACTTGGTGTCTGAGATTAGTTGCCCTGCTGCTGAAGGTGGAAGTTTTGATGGGGGTGGGGCAGGCGAGATGCCACGAGATTTGGGTGTTGTAGTTCCAGACGATAAAGCTGTTTTTGGTTTCTGTACCGCCTCTGGTCGATCTGAGAGCCCGAAAACATTGGCTTTGGCAGTTTTTGGCTTGGAGCTTCCAGCCATATAATCTTCTCCATCTTTCTTTTGATAGGCCCCGGATGTATCGCCAAAGTTGTCCGGCTGTCGTGGAGCGGGAAGTTTACCCAGGCCTGTCTGCTTCTTCTTCCGAGGCTTGGGCTTGGGAACTCCGGATGTTTCGGCTGGTGGCATATTTTGGTTGGAACTGACAGAAGCCTTTGGCCTCCTTCTATTGTTAAAAGATGCAATAAACTCCAACGCCTGGGGACTATCACCAAGCAGGTTCTGGAGATGTTCTGCTGCTTCGTTATTGGGCAGCGACTCTGTATACGATATGATTTGCTGCAAAGACTCAGCATCTAGGGGCAGCAGCTTCGAAAGCTGAGGTAGGGCCCAGGCTGAGAGATCCATGCTTGGTGATGTTGTTGAAGCGTTGGAGGTAATGTGATTTGTGTGAATCATAGGCACGTCGGTGAGTGGCGCATCCACTGTGGCTGGTATTCTGGCCCGTGCGCATATTTTCTCTTATGGACCATCTGCCATCACGGTCCTCTCTTCAGCTGTTCCCTGCCTTTGCAAGTTCCTTCATCCAGAATGGCTACCGACGTTGCGCTTGACACTACTATTGTAATTATTCGCCATAACTATTAATTCACGCAAAGCTAACCAGCACAGGGCACCATTGTTATTGAACTGTACAACGACCATGCGCCAAAGACCTGCAAGAACTTCTCCACGCTTGCCCAACGTCACTACTTCGATGGCTTGATTTTTCACCGCATAATACCGCAGTTCATGATTCAAGGCGGTGACCCTACAGGCACAGGACGCGGTGGCGCATCGATATATGGCGACACGTTCGAAGACGAGATATCACCAGCTTTGAAGCACACAGGCGCCGGCATACTCAGTATGGCAAATTCAGGCCCTAATACAAATGGAAGTCAATTCTTTATTACTCTGGCCCCAACACCGTGGCTAGACGGTAAACATACCATTTTCGGTAGGGTGAAGAGTGGCATGCAGGTGGTGAAGAAGTTGGGGTTGGTCAAAACCGATAAGGAAGATCGACCGGTAGAGGAAGTCAAGATCAACAGGGCTTACCTCCCTGAGAAGAGCAACCTTTTGGAAAATTAAAGTGCATTTTACGAAGCGATATTCTTCACGTGGCATCAGTTTCTAAGTAAATGGCAAGTTGAAAACCAAGATCTACAGCCCACAATTTAGGCAGTGCCTAGACATTCGGCGTACGAGTGAGTAGTAAATTCCTTCTCCTCGAAGTGCTGGCTCATGAAAATAGCTACAATGGCCCATTTGGGTGAATCAGCACCTTCGTATATCCCTCAATTCTCTTGTCAAATTTCTCGTAGGCTGTCGGGGCGTCATCAATATTAATCTCATGCGAAACTACGAAGCTCGGTTTCGCCTTTCCGGACACAATCATATCCCGTAGATACCTGTTGTAGGCTTTGACGTTGCATTGGCCGGTGCCGAGGGTGAGGCCCTATACAACCATCAATAAGGTCAGCATTCACCACCACAGAATGGCACCTCACCTTCTCAAACAACTTTCCGAAAGATATAAGGATTTGGCCCTTTTTACTTTGCTCATCTGGAGCTCCTGGGTCCGCAGGCACGTACAGTCCAGGGATACCCAGCCCGCCTGTTGGTCGAGTGACCATGATTAACTGGTCGAGGACAATATTCGGCTTCTCTTTGCTTCCCGATGCATCAACAGCTTGATATCCTACTGCATCTACAGCTCGATCAACCATACCATCATTGATCTTGATAATTTGCTCGACTGGGTCGCTTTTTCTGAAATCGATGGGGATACATCCAATCTTCTCGGCCACCTGTAGTCGCTCGGGCACCGTATCTACGACAAATACTTTGCTTGCGCCACGCAGGATGCCACTGTATGCGGCCATCAGACCAACAGGTCCTGCACCGAATACTGCCACGCTTTCGCCCGACTTGAAGCCAGCAAGCACTAAGCCATGCCAGCCTGTAGGAAAGATATCCGCCAGCAGTATGAAATCAGCCTCGTGTTCGGTTCCCTTTGGTAGTTTGAGGGCGTTGAAATCCGCAAATGGCACCCGCAAATACTGTGCCTGACCTCCTTGATATGGCCCCATGGCAACATATCCGTAGGCTCCGCCTGCGAAACCTGGATTCACACTACGATATCTATCAGCGACTGTCAAGAAACCGGTAAACATGCCTTACCCGGTACAGAATGCCGTACGGCCCTCCTCGCAATTACGGCATCGACCATCAGCTCACAAACAGTCAGACATGTATGAATTTGAGGAGGGCACTTCGACGTACCAACATTGAAGGGCAATACTATCCTATCGCCTTTTTCCAATAGGGTTACACCCGGGCCCGCCTCAATCACAACCCCCATATTCTCGTGACCAAAAACAAGCCCACTTTCTGCAGCCGTCCGACCTTGGTACATGTGCAAATCCGATCCACAAATTGCAGCCGTCGTAACTTTTACAATGACATCGTCTGGATGCTGGATCTTGGGCAATTCCACCTCCTTGACCGATACTTTGAACGGCCCCTCATAATGCACAGCTTTCATCTTTTCTCCCGACATATTGGAGTTTGTATGGGCTTGTTCGCTACCAGGATCGTGCTCAGGGTCAAGCAAAGGGAGGATTTACAACGAGTCTCCAGGTGCGCAGGCCATGACGTGGGTTATTTATATAATCGGACAAAGAGTGCAAGGATTACTGCGAGTGTGGGGGCAGCAAGCCAGGTTCCAAATCCCATTCCTGGGTCTTATAACCACTCCCAGCTCCTATTTGGAAGCAGGCGTCATTGTTGTGAGGGGTTGCTGCGGATCATACTGTGGGGTAACAGTTCCGAGTCGGAACCTAGTGTGGCGCTGGATGTTGTGGCCGTCCGAACCGCGTTGCTTACTGGATGACATTGAATGCATCTTCTTTGTTCGCCACTTACTAACTATTTAACTGAAGGCTATTGATATGTTTTAGTGTGGGCCTGCTTCTCTTCTGTTGTTTCTGCTGCTTGCAGTTCTGTTTTTGCAACGCATGCATATGCGACGTAACGGTGGGGGACATACCTCGGAAGATTGTGATGTCTTGAAAGTTGTGAAAATCACAACATTGTTCCAGGTCACTCAAAATACCAAGAAGTTTGAATACATTCAATCAGACTCGTTTATCTTCTATTCCAATATTGCTATACTCCCTAGCTACTCTAGGTCTGCCTCCCTAGATAGTAAAACGGAAGTTTGGGTCCTCTAATAACACCTTCTCACCCCGATCTGCCTTTGCATTCTCACTTCTGAAATAAATCGTCAAGACGCCTACCAGTAGTATGACTATCACATTGCATGCCATACAAGCCGCAAAACCTGGTATATATGACGGCGCATCTTGCGTTCTGAAAATAAGAGCTCCCGCAATTCCTCCAATCCCGCCTATGCCTGTGAGCGACGCGGAGCAAAACGCTCGTCTCCACTGTCCTCGGATATTGTTTGCCTGGTAGGCCATGACACTCGGAATCGCTGAGTTCGTACCAGAGACCGTGATAAAGACACCCACATACTGGACCCACGGATTCTTCGCGAACCCCATGATTGGCAAACCAATAAGAGACACCAAGCACAGGAAACATAGCACTGGCCCTCGTGTCTTGTACTTGTCGCTAAACCACGCAGCTCCATACATTAAGAATCCTGAGGCAGCGTAGGGTGGGGCGCCAAGGCACTGGCTCCTAGCCATGTCGAATTTAAGCTTCGTAGATAGGATGATTGGCAAGAAGAATGCAAACCCGTAAGCAATAGTCGTGACGAAGAGCAAGATGAGTGCGAAGGCGTAAATGTACCAATCTTTGGCTGGCTCGAGGAACTTGTTCCACGAGAATTTCTCGGCTGCGGCGTCGCCTCTATCAGCGTTTAGGCGGTCAATCACGATATCGAGCTCCTGAGGGTTGAGGAAACCCCACGATGGCTTTGCCTTTTCTTCATCGGGGAACTTGACAATGAAAGTTATAGCGAAAATGGCGACTCCGACTGTTATGACACCTTCTATGATGAAGATCCTGCAGTCGTCAGAGTAATCGATCAGTACTTGTTCGTGGACTCACCATCGCCACCCGCGAATGCCCTGTACACCTTCCATTTGTTGCAGCCCATAGGCAAGGATACCAGATAGTGCTGATGCAATGCTTCCGACGAAGTAAAATATGCTGTATCGCCTTGCAACCTCAACTACGATCGTCAGTCTACCACCCAACTATACTATCAAACACTACTTGCACTTCGTGTACCAGCATGATAGCAGATACAAGCATCCAGGAAAATATCCGGATTCTAGTAAACCCAGCACTAATCTTAACGGAATCAGACTCGGCCAATTATTCGTGAAGCCGAATCCAATGATGACCGCTCCCCATGCGATGCAGATTCCCGGCAAGAAGTATCGCGGCCCGACTTTACGACAAGCAATGATCATGGCCGGCTGGCAAAGCACGTAGGTAATAAAGAAGCAGAGATTGACCAAGTTGTATCCGTACCCGCGGGCCATTTTCAAGTCCTTGAGCATGCCGGCGATGGCAGCATTAGAAACATTTTTGCGATCCATAAGGGAAATGCCATACATGGCGCCGAGGGCTGGAATGAGGCGCCAATCGACACGATGTCTTAGTTTCGCCGCGAGCTTGGTGTCGAATGCGTCGGACGATGTTGAGGACGGAGAAGCGAGGCTCTTCTCAACATGCTCGATATGGTCGACGGCCTCATCTTTTGTCGATTTACGATCCATGATGGGCAGATTTTCGAACAGACGCACCAAAAGTGAGTTTTGGTCGATAAAATGAGGACTGACAGTCTGGCACAGACCAGGGAGGGCTCTCCACACCCTTATAGAACAGCGGTTGGAAGCAAGTGGTATCCACTCACTTGATCGTCTACATGGCCCCCTCGCCGTAGTTCCGAGGCTCATGGGAATTCCCAAGAAATCGGGACCCAGAAATAACGCTTCTAGCCATCGTTTCTCGACAATTAGCGTAAGATTTGTGTGTAAGCCAAGCACGTAGACATCGCTTCGAATGCGCAAAGCTTCCTAGGGTCCTAAATTCCACGAACGAGAATTACCGGGTGCGGCAATGATGACCGAGCTAGTATGATGTGTGGGCGACGTTCTGTGCAAGGAGGGGCGTAGACTGGGGCCAAGTTTGCGGGGAACATCTTGGTTTATCTTGGTGCAGTCTTGGGTGCAATCGTGGGGTAACGAGTCATGTCATCTCCAGTGTGTAAAAGGAAGGTGCGGGTGCCTGTATGCGGGTAGTTGGGGTTCCAAGAGATGTAAGATGTAGCAACCTGGCTTCGCGTGCTTAGTGCCGGTATATAGCCTACTTAGGGGTAAGCGAATTGGCGATCGTCGGCACTGGGATTGTACGTTGTGGTGGGTAGGGAGGTTTCTAGATGGACAATCTTCACACAGATTGCCAAGGAAAGATATTTAAATTCTGGTTGAGAAGTATTCGGTTTTGAGCTTTATCGTTATGTAAAGTGACTCTAGCCGGTATCTTTGACGTCGCATTTCTCTGGCGTCCTTTACCAGGGTCTGATATAACCTCACGTCTCAATAAGTATACCCAAACTGGAATTCAATGCATGGAGTCTGCAATCTGAACTCTCTTCTTCATTTTTTTTCTTAGCTTTCTTGTCCTCAGTTGCGAATCGTTTTCTTTATATGCCATTGCTGAATCCAAATATGAGTCCACTCCTCTTTCACCCATTTGATAGGATCTTCCTCGGTGGCTCCAACATCTACTGCTTCAGTCCAACTCGTCTTACAATTCTTGTCGCACGGCGAAGAGAGAAGATACAGGGCACTATTTATGGGATCGAAATTAGTCCGGCGCTTAATACACTGAAGCTTTGCATCAGGAGACATATTTGGTGTGCGATATAGCACTTCCATTCATACCTCCGTTGGCATTCATTCCGCAACCTTCAAAAATATGCTCTCGACGAAAGCGTCTTTGGTGGATGTTAAAGGTGGAGTTACCTCGGTGGCTACAACGGATTCATTTTCAGTGAGCCTGCATCAATTTCAGGTTGTTTGATGATGACTCTCGTCTGGAAGAAGCAATCTATCTAGTTATCTTCTTCCTCTAATATGAGACCGGCAAGAATGCTTCTCAGTCTTTGCTTATTCAACTCTTTCTTCCGGCTAGCTCGTTTTATGTAGTATGCGGTAGCGACAAGTAAAAACATAGTGAACATTTTTCTCGGACGGCGATGCGAGTTTGCACATACCACGCGGGTATCTGAGCCTTCTTGATTCTGTCTACTAACTCCTGATTTGAGAGGTGGTGTATTGACATCCTTGCATTGAGGGTAGCGCTGTGGTATCCATTCTTTGATGAAGCGATTTCAATACGATGAGCGATCTTCGAGCCGATCGTTATACTTTCCTTTAGCAAGATGTAAGACGAAGTGCGCCGGGTTAGAGAACTAAGAGCTAGCGAAGTATTCATAGACCCGAAATTGGTTAGCTTACTGGACCATCCATCCTGCTCATTCAATGCAAAACTCACTCTCTGACCTTCTTTCAAATCCGGCGCTAGAAATTCTCTCAGCCAGCTCTATAATTTTGAGCAGGCCCTTTGGCTTTGCGCTCAACCAAATCATACTGCCTAAAAAATCTTTCCCTCCAATTTCTTCCACGCGAATGTGCAGTCCCACGGGACTGATTACAAGGCCTAATGGCTTGAGTATGCTTCCAAATATCCTGCCATTGGTTCCATAACAGAGCTCAAATGTCTGCAAGTTGAAGAGGCTCGGCTGGAAGCATACCTTGACATCAACTTGGACCTAGACCCCGTCTTCATGACCGTGTGAACGGATGGTGAAGTACATACAATCAGGTATCAAGAAACTGCATCTGCCGCGATTAGCTTCCAAATCCAGTTTGATGGTATGGACTGTATTTTTCCAGTTAGGTGTTTTGGTGGTTGCTTTGACTGGTGAGAAAAGAGGACATGGGACTAGATAATCAATATTCTCATAACTATCTTTCTCGAGCATCTCGGTAGGCACGATAGCAAGGGGGAAGACGGTGTTAAAAGCTGCCGTAGTTTGTAATTTAACTCGTTCGTATAGCTCTAGGCTGATGCGCAGACGATGGAGCTTCTTGAAAGCACGGCCACTCATGTTGTCTGACGGATATACCTAATTGGCGACAAGTTGTCTATGATGTTGTGTGGAGGTTTAAATAATATAAAAATTTCAATCTGCTTTACTTGAAAACTGTGTTAGGAAAGCCATGATAATGTTCCAGCCTGTGTGCGCAAGGTTCTTTGATTTGCGCCATGGCACGTCGCAGGCACATTGAGAGGCCATGCTCGATATACTTAGATATGCTGACCTTCACTCTGGTATTAGAAACGCCGGAACGTCTAGGTGATCTTTATGAAATGTAGGAGCGGAATGTCTTTCTCTATCTGTCATCTACGCACCAAGTCTACCTTACCGTTGTTTTTTGGCCCGTTTCCACATACTTAGATAATGGCCATTAAGTTTGATCAATCAACAAAGTTGAAGGAAGTGACAGTCTCGGGATAGAGCTTTTCATTTAGATATTACAGCTTGCGTCCTTCGAAATCATGTAATCGGCAAGAATATGGCATTCAAGTTTTGGTTAGATGCCATCATGTTACAAAGCTACTTTCTTGTGTCATTCGCTATGTCGCAATAGCACCTCAGGCGCTTATCCTGCACTTTACATCTGTGCACCAGTCAGCACCTTTACCGTACTTTCTCACAAGGGACTCGATGATACGATGATTTACGTGAGGCTAATCGAGTTGTAATTAGTTCTTTGGAGTTAGCAGTCCAGCTTCCCGTCCGAATAACCCCGGTTAGCTATGGAATTGTATTTAGATATGCCCTTTCTGCACATAAAGCCTTACTACATTCAATCGTGACAACTTTATTGCCACCCAACAATATCCTATTGAATCACAGCGCAACTTACTCCCAGGTTGCTTTGGAGTCTTTTGGCGAATATCTGCATGGCGATGATCGTGGAGAAATTCTCAAAATGGTACAAGGAAAATCTCACTTTAGACTGCCATGGAGATATTTCATCCTACATGAGCAATGCGTATTTGGGTTAGGCCATATCCAGACGAATTGGGCTATGCGTGTAATACTCAAAGTAATAAATATACCTAGTTAGCGAAGCAAATTATGGCCTCCCAAGCAGCACAGTGCTGGCCATCAATTTCAAATAGCAAAGCGGGTCGGGGAACGCGTGAGTTGCAAGTGCTGGGGTCTGGCGAAAGCATGGGGTCATCGAACAAGTATTTCTAAGCAGACGGTCATTAGCGCTGCACTATCTCCGCAGGAAAAGAGTTCCATTTTATAAAGTCATCACAAAAGATCTCCGAATTCTTTATTTCATGATGTTAGCACTGACCAGCGCAACAGGTAAACTCGGCTCTGCTGTCCTCAAAAGCATTATCGAAAACAAGTTTATTAACACCAAAGAACTTGTAGTTTGTGTGAGTCTATATCAGCCATATTAGGTGCATGAATTAACCTATCGAACTCTAGACCTCTAGTAGTCCTGATGCAGATAAACTCAACTACCTTCGTGACCAACAAATTACGATCCGTCACGCAAATTTCGATAAGCCGTCGACTCTCGAATCTGCCTATGCAGGATGCACTTCTCTCTTCCTTGTTTCCACACCGCGCATAGCCATGGACTATGATGATGCGCCTCTCTGGCAAGGCCGCGAGAAACATCACCGCGCCGCCATCGACGCCGCAATTAAGGTTGGTGTGCAACATATATATTACACAAGTCTGGCATTTGCCAACCCCAGCAAAGCGAGTGTTATGAGGGCACATGAGCGCACAGAAAAGTACTTAAACGACCTAGAAAGTGCAGGCAAGGTTAATATTACTGTGCTTAGAGAGGGACTATACAACGAGAGTTGGCCGTTGTATTTTGGGTATTATTTTGGATTGAAAGAGGACTCACGCAAAGAGATACTTGTTGCCGGCGATGGACCTATAAGTTGGACCTCAATACCAGACATGGCTTTCGCAACTGCGAAGGTGCTGTCTGCGACGAACGATAAATGGAGGGGTAGGACGGTTTACTTGAGCCAGAAACGCACTTGGACGCTCGAGGATATTGCGCGGATTGTGAGCAACACGAAGGGTAGAGAGATCAAACTCAGGACTGTAGGGAGGAAAGAGTACGAAGACTTTTATGTGAAGGAGAAGGGCATGGAGCGACTTGATGTCGAGTGGTGGAGCAGCACGTATGACGCGTTGGAAGATGGAGAGTGTGCAATCAGCGATTCGACGCTTGAGTCGATACTAAAGGAAGCAGGAAAGCAGCCGAAGCCACTCGAAGAGTCGATCAGAGAGATGTTGAGTTGATGAAACAGTCTCAATTATTTAGTTGAAAGCAAACATCATAACAACGCTCGTTATACACTGTCGATACTTCTCCAAAACCAAAACCCTACACCCAGCTGAGCAACCATCTTATTGTAAATCTCCCGTTTGGCCTCACCGAGGCCTTTTATGATACATGTTCACATGTTCTCTCAAACATGATGTGTGATTCTTCTTCACTGCCTCTCCTTGATCTCTTCACCCCATTGCTTCTCTTCGTTCTTAGACGTGTCTTTCGTTTTATTTCCCTCCTTCTTACTGATAGAAGCCGTTAAATTATTAGGTGGTGCAAAAATTTGTTGCAGGTGCTGCGTCGTTATCGAATTTTGCATGGTAAAAATGGAGTTTCGAGTGGTCCAAATATAAGCCATTTGGGCACGGCTAAATGTGGACACCCTCACTCGCATGATATATCCATAGCGCAGATTGGCAAGGAAAGAGTTGCGCGATCTATCTCGAATTCATATACCAGGTGGCCAAAGTTTCACGATTATACGGCAAATGCTGGAACGACAAGTGAAAGTA
The DNA here is from genome assembly GCA_028456235.1 of Ophiosphaerella narmari. Classification (NCBI taxonomy): domain Eukaryota; kingdom Fungi; phylum Ascomycota; class Dothideomycetes; order Pleosporales; family Phaeosphaeriaceae; genus Ophiosphaerella; species Ophiosphaerella narmari. The sequence continues at coordinate 76,818 of JALNQA010000048.1, forward strand.
CAAACGTACCTGCCAAAGGCCTGTTCTAAAATATGATCTACATGCTCGTGTTGAACTCCAAAATCGAAGGAAAGGAAATAAAGCCAGGCCATTCTAATCCACATCAATAGCATCACTAACATCAACATCATTCGCTACCAATCCCGATATCTCCTCATTCGCACTCCCTCCACCCTGTGCCTCCATAGAATCTACCCGCTTCGCCGCCTCAACCTTACGCCAATGCTTATCCGCAAAATGCGCCTTCATTAGCTTTTGCTTGTTTGCAATGCGTTTCCCACAGAGCCTGCACTCCTTCCCCTTCGCGCTGACAAGATACTCCTCCCAGATCTTTTCCATGGTCAGGCTATCAGCCGGGCCCATTAGCGCAGCCACATCGTCCTTGACTTCATCCCACATCTTGAGAAGGGTCTCGAGCAACCCGCCTTTAGACTGAGTTAACTTGCACGCATCGCGGTCGTCATCGTCTGGGTCGCCATTAAGCATATTGTCTAGATGGCGGAGAAGTCCGGCGTTAAAGTCTGACTGTTTGTGTGCAGCATTATGCTCGGTTGGAAACCAAGCGGCGAGAAGAGCCAGTTTATGTAGCATGGACAAAAAGTTGTCGACAGTGAATTCAGAATACGTGGCGAGGAAAGAAGTGTTAGCTGCGAGGCAGAGCATCGGGCATAGCGGAGGAATGCGCAATCCGTCGCCTTCAAGTTGCACTAGGGCCATGCCGCCTTCGAGGTCGTGTGCAACGTCGAGCGAGCTATTATCGAAGGTTTGGGCAAAGCTCTCGTAGGCCGTCTGGAGAGTGCGTAGATTGTGGCTTGTGGAGGGCCAGATGATCCAGATGAGGGAACCGGAAAGCAGCGTCACCACTGTTGTCCCTTCGTTGCTGTGATGGAGCGGCAGAAGCGCGTTGTCGGGTAACACAGTGCATGCCGTCATTGCGGCCCGCAGAAGGTGCTCAGGCGGCTCTCGGTCCTTAGCGCTCGCCTTCTCGAGAGTTTTGCAGGGAAATGTTACGATGGTCTCTGTTGCGTCGGAGCTCGTGCTAGTGAGATTGTTGATTGTCCGCGTGCCTGTGTCCTCTTCGTCTGTTTCTGTACAACCATCTGCAAGCCCAGATTTCGAAAAATAGACCAGTCGATTGCCGAAGTACTTTTGTGCTTCTGACAGGTCGCGTAAACACATTTCTTGCAAATCCTTAGGTGAGAATAATTCGCGGAGTCCTGTAGGTGATAGTTTTCGACCGAGACTTGGATAGTCGCCATCTTTGAGCCCGAATTTCTGCCTCGTAGCTTCTTTTGACTTGTAAGGAGCCAGTTTGCCGCTGTCCACTAATGCTTTGACAGTTGCTGCATGCTCTGAGTTAGACGATTGGAGTGCTTTGCGCACTCCGACAAGGGAAGTCATGTTTGGTGAAACCAAAAATTGGAGAGAGGCGAAGGTGAGCAGGTGGAGTTGTCGTGATCGAGTTGCCGTTGCCTAATAATGAAGGCGCAAGTGGGGTGGGCTGAAGCTCAGGTTTGGTTTGCAGTGATTGCAAGGTGAAGAAAACATAGAGCTCTATCGTGTGGAATAACAATCACTCTTGGAGGCCGGGACTTGGCCCCCTCAATGGGTCACCTAGGCTAATAAAAGCGCAATCCCGTCGAGTTACGGGACAAATTTGAGGCTTATATTAATACTAATTTCCTAACAGGCGCACATAAGTAGCCCTTCGCACATTTGTCATAGCGAGGGTTGGGTGTCTGAGAGTTGAGTCAGCAAGCACCTTTGGCAATCGCCACCCAAAGTAGAATGTTTGCTTTGAATACCGTAGCTGCAACACAACCTCGAGCTACCGTGATAGAGTCCTAGGAAAATATACGCCGTGGATTTTGAAAGTGTACTCTCCAAAGCCACAGCATGACAAGGAGATGACTCAACATTTGTCGACAGGGCTTCCCCATTGTGTTTGAACGTGCACAGTACCCAAACCTCAATATCGCCACCAGCAATCAAATTCCCAACGATCACGCACTAAAACACTCAAACAAAAGCTCATTCTATTTATCTACTTCAACCCCGCACTAAAAATTCACTCATTCCCGCATCATCCCCCACACGCACACCGTTACATCTGAAAAGCCCAGGCCTGCACTCCTAGACAAGTCATCCTTGACGATGCCGTGCTCAAACCCACCTAGTCATACAGCGCAAAATGAACCGAAACTATTTTTCCCTCGTGCCCGGGCATGCGCCTTGCTAGTCAGGTATATACCGTAATAGACCTCGAGCGCCTGCAATGTGTGCTATCATAAACGTGAAGTAATGGATCGTGAAGGTGCTGGGGCGGGCCGCATGGGCTTATGCGAAGCCGAAGTACTCGCCTCCAGCAGTCATGGCGGTGTAGAGCGCTTTGCGGAGGTCCTCGTACGATTCATACTCGGGGAGATCCAGTTCTGTGGTGATATTAGCGTGGAAATGGATAAAAGGGAGGACGGGAACTTACGATTGAAGCACGTGTGACTGGATGGCAAACGATCCTTGCTGCCATAGTCGCGATGGATGTTGAATTTTGAGAAGCCGTTCATACCCTCTAGTTCTTTGAAGCCGTTGAGTGGCACCTTTGAAGTACCAGTGACGAATTGAAGTAGCTTGGCTTGCTCTTCTTTCTCGAACGTGCGCACGGCGCGCCAGAACCACTGAATCTGCGGCGATGCAGCCGTGTAGTTGTGGTATTCAGTATTGTTCTTCCAGTCGTCCACGTTGATATCAGGCAGGCCAGAGATGAGTAGCTCAAGCTCCTGCTCGCTGAAGATATTCACGAGCTCAGCGGGAACGATGTCATGGAAACCCTTGAGGAAATGCTCGAGTTGTTCTTTGACAGAGCCGGTAAGGCGATGTTCCGTGATGAGGCGGATGTACTCATGCTTGTTGTCCTCAGTCACTGGAATGTCACGGCCGTTCTCAATTAGATCCACGATCTGTATCTCACCAAAAGCCTCAACCTCGACCGAGAAAGTCTCTGTGATTATGTCTGTAATGTCGCTGTTCAACATCCACTCTAGCGACTTGTGGTATTCGAGGTCTAGCGTCTCCATATCCTTGAGGTTGACTACCTTACCCATGATTTGCTTGTAGACCGCACGACTGAAATGGCAGTCGAGAACGCGGCCCTCGTAGAGTGCCTTGCCAATGATACGACCGATGAACTTGAAGAACATCAAATGCTCAGGGTTGATAGAACTCAGTCGATTCGGATGGAATGTAGTGCGATCCGATGCGACAGGCACGAATAAGGCGTAATCTGCATTAAACATCTGGCGCGCGATAACCTGGAACCACTCACGAGTCACACCACCTGCGTCGACACCCTCTTCGCCATGGAATCGAATGCTGAGCTTGCCATACTTCATCTCATCAGCAGACTTGAAATAGAGAGATTTGAAAGAGTCCAGGAAGACCTGGTCTCGGCGAACAGCAAGCTGAAGTGGCGGGTGTGGCTGACGATCACCGTTCCTAGAATGGAGTTTGCGATTGAAGTAGTTGCGCTTGTTGTCAAACTCTAGAACCTTGGAATTCTTAACGAGCAACGAGAATGTGCCACTCATCAGCTTAGGGTTTTGGCGTACAAGGTCGTTCAATATTTTTCGGTGATCCTCGGTGAAGTTGAAGAACAGATTCTCCATCTTGTTCTCTGGGGGTGGGCTCGAAAGCACAAACTCCTTCGGCACCATCTTGGAAAGCGGGATCTCCTTGAGGGTAGTGTTCTTACAGACAATCATCAAGGACTCTATAATAGGCAGCAGAGTTGTCGCGATGTTGAGCATATTGCCGCGCTGGCGAATGACTGTCAGACAATCGCTTAGTTTGTTCCATAGTGGCGCGAACGCGGTATCCTCATAGAGTGATAGCAAGATGTCCTCCTTTTGGGCAGGTTCAAGAGCTTCTGCGTTGGCTTCGAGTTCGTCTTTGCTGTCGCGAGAGGGATCAAAGAGGTAATTGAGTGCTGTAAGTGCCCTCAACAGCTTTGTCTGATCCGAGCTTGTTGGGGAGAATTTGGCAAGTGCAATGCCTTGGACGTCAGTTGGTGATTCTGCTTTGGAGACCTGAAGAGTCAAGCTGGTGAGGTCGTGGAGTATGGAACGAGCCAAATCCTTGGCGATACCAAGAAGCTCTTGGCCAAATACCTCCTTCGCACCCGGTATTGGCGAGAGGTTACTGATGACGGAAATGGTCTCTTGGAAAACCTTGCTGTTGCATTCTGGGGCAGCAAGGATCTTGGCAACAAGGCGCAGATTGTTTTCTGGAATCTCAGGTGGTACCAGCGGGCGCTTCTTCGACTTCTCTTCTTCACTCTTCGTTTCTTTTGGCTTGACAGCACTGGGTTCACCTTCAACGCCCTCTGGCTGAGTAGTTGTTTCGGGAGCAGCCATCTCCGTGTCTTGTCCTTGTGTCTGAGAGTTCGATGCTGCTGTCGCTTGCTCTACAATGGCCGTCAAATCCGCAGCACGTTGGGGCTCCGTTGCCGTTGCCGCCTTGTCTTCTTCTTCCGTGGCCTTTTGTTTCTCCTTGTTTAGATTATGCAAAGGCCGAGTGATAGCATGTAGAAGCATAGTGAGCTGCTCCATGATAGACGAGCTCTCGACGATAAGCTTGCGGTCGAGCAAGGCGAGTAAAGCGTTGATTGGATACCTCGTGGCTCTAGTGTCCTTTGCCTTGCCTTTACGGTTACCACGATTCTTGAAACCGACACCGGTCTCATGCTCGGTCAGGAAAAAGCCTCCCATGGTGTTGTTCTTGTCAGTTAGCTGTGCAAGCGTATGGAGGCATTGCTGAACAACCATGAGCGGAGAGACATCCGCGTTGATCGATAGAGCACCACTCTTTTTGGACACTTTTGGTGTCTTATCTGAGGGTTGCTGGGGCTGCTTTGCACGAATAGACAACTGAGCAAAGCTTCGCTCGACCGCATTTGTATCAGCGCTGCCATCCTGCAAGATGGAGAGCAAGATGCTAATGACCTCAGCACGATTCTGGCGATTTTCACATACATAGCGAAGAATCGAGCTGAGACTGGTTTTGGCGCTACCTTGCTGAGGAATGAACATGAGCCTCAGTAGTGTTGCAACGCCTGCTTTGTCAAGCATCTGCACGCAAGGGCGGGCTTTCTTCTTTTGTGATTGGTCATCCGGTTGTCCACGTCGATCTCCTCGTCGGTAGCCATATTCATTGAATTGATTGAGTCGGCGATCACCTCCATAAGCACGAGCTTCTGCCGAAATTTCGGGTGGAAGTTGTCGCAAGGTATCTTCGTCGGTATCCATGAGCACTGCCGCACGTAGAGTGGGATCTAGAGATGCAAGGAAGCTAGCAGCATCCATATCCTCGGCTTGAGGGGCGGGGCCAGATTGATTACGGCGACGGTTCTCTTCACGGTCGCGGCGTCGTCGCTCTGCTGCTTCGTGTTGGAGGATTTCATCTTGAATTTCCTGTGGCAGTGCAGCCAAAAACTGCTCATCGATGTCTGTCGGCTGATCTCCAGCTGTTGCAGCAGATTCAGCTTGTTGCGGTCGAGCTTGCTGTTGTTGTGCTCGCTGTAATCGCTCTTCTTGCCGCCGCTCAGCAACTTGTTGCATGAGGACCTCTTCGCGAAGCTCTTCGGGTAGCGCATCAAGATACTCAAGGTCAATGCCCAAGTCGGTGATATCGTACTCGCGGCCTCGCAGCGTTGTCATAACACGTGGTCTAGTATCTTCTGCTGGCGCCGCTGGCTCTGCGGACCCTTCGGCTGATTGACTGGCTTCAACGCCCTCCATACCTCGATTTCCTGAGGCCGAAGCAGACTCCTGAGCAGCTTCATTCTCGGTGGCCTCGTTAGCTCGAGAAGCGGCTTCTGCTGCTTCACGTTCTTGTCGCTCCTGTTCTTCCTTTTCCTTAGCCTCTCGCTCTTCACGCTCCTGTTTTTCCTTGAGTTCTTTTTCCTCTTTAAGTTTGCGAGCATTTTCGGCGTCTCGCTCCTCCTGCTTCTTTTTAGCCGCTTCGATGGCAGGTGGAACCATGAGCTTTAGGATTGAGTTGATGACACGTGAGCTCTTATCGATCGCACTTGGTCCATGTAGGATCCTTGCTTCTTCTTGCCAACGCGCGCTGGTACCAGCCTTGACAAATGCGATCGCTGAGTGAGGGTCTTCTCGTGCCGAACGTGACATGTGGCTCTCGCGAGCACGAAGCATTTCACGACCGAGTCCAGTGTCGAAAACAGGAGGGAAGCCTAGTGGCATATTGCTGAATGAGAAGTGTAACGCACCACCAGCTTGGTGTAGTGTCGGGCCACTTCCCTGGCTCATTGCGTTCAACAAGTTGCTGATGAATGAGACAGGACTGTCGGCGTTAAAAACTCGTGGTCCACGACCCTCAATTGCGTGAACCCAGTCACTCATACCCTCATTGCGGAACGGGCCATTGTGACCGGATGAACGACCACCACGTTGGAGGAGAGGATTAATCCCGTCATCGGCAACTCGAGCACCTGCACCTGGACGATGTGAACGGTAGGCAGGAACTAAGATACGGTCTCCTGGGCCAGCGGGGAACATCCATGGGCTCAAGCGGTGTGTATGTCGATGTGTAGGAGGTGCTGGCTCATCCCAGCCACCACCCCATCCGCCCATATCGGGCAAACCGTCTTCCTCGTCTTCAATACCCGGATCGTAGTGGATATCCTCCTCGTCGTAGTCCTCTCCATCTTCATCATCTGCGATAAGTGTAAGTAAACATATGGGACAAAATGCATTTTGCACATACCTTCTTCTTCTGCCATGTCATCGTCCATGAAGGCGCCCATTTCACCGTGGCGCATCTGCTCCATCTGCTCCATTATTTGTGCTGGAGACTCAAGGACAAGACCGAGCGCACCGCCAGGCATACTGCTATCTCCGTTGAGGCCACCGGCAAAATCGCCTGGGTCGTCACTCCAATCATCCACGTGATCATCGGCGAGGCTTGCGTTCTCATCGTCTCCTGTGATTTCTTCAAGACCCTCCACCATCATGACGCCGTCCTCATCCATGTCTAAATCATCATCTGGATCATCGTCATCATCTTCTTCCTCGTCGTCATCATCGTCAAGGTCATCATCATCCTCGGTTCCATCTTCGGAGCCCATACCCTCATCATCATCCATTTCAATTTCAATTTCGACATCGCCAGGAAGACCCTCGATTGGTCCTATATCACCGATTTCTGCTTCCATCATGTCCTCGTCATCTTCTGAAATGACGTCGTCGCCATCTCCAATATCACCTTCGTCAAACTCCATATCGTCGGCGTAAGCATCATCATACATAATCTCTTCGCCATCTTCATCATCAGAGTCCTCTGAGCCAGAATCGTGTGGTAGATCAAACATGCCCAAGGTGGAATTCCGAAAGAGGTCTGGTGTTTCTTCGCGCATGTTGTCGACAAGGTCGTCGTCCGATGCGGTCTCAATTTCGTACTCATCGGCAGAATCCGGTGCCGGTGATGTATCGTAGTGCATGCTCAGATCCATAGCGACGTAAGTCAACCACTTCAATGGCTTGAGGATGTACTTGACGACGCGCTTCGCGTTGGGGAAGTTAAGGTCGATATCTGAGATAGCGGTCGTAAGGATCGTGATGAAGTTTTTCTCGTACATAATCTTGGCCATTTGCTTCAAGTTCGATGTCATATCTGAATTTTGAGCGATCATCTCACCATTAGGTCGCTGAGCAACCATACGAGAGAAAATATCGGATATATTCAGTAGACGTGAGTATTTCATATCCAAAGGCTCATCCGAGCTATTGGCGTCCTTGAAAGCTTTCAAAGCGTGTTCAAGTACGAATTTGCGCACGAACAAAAGATCTGGTTCCGTCTCTGCATACGGAGACAATGGAGTATCGGACTTCGGAATAGCATGTTCTCCAGTTTTATTGCAAAGAGACACAATGACATCAATTGCACAGTTTGAGGTGGCCAGTTTCTTCCTAAACGCAAGGTCGCCCTCATGATTAAGAGTGCCGATTGGTACCAGGCCGTTCAACAGATAGTTCAGTACTCCAGATCGCGGCTTCGACGGGGTTGTTGTGTAGGGGTCAGCCTTGCGAGAGAAGTTAATGAATTCGACCTTGGTACGGTTGTAGCTTCCAAGGAGCTCCGCCAAACACTTCAGGATGAAGCAACGGTAAATGTAGATGGGATTTGCGTCGGCTTTGAAGACTGGCTTTTCCGTCTTGCTCGCCTCAGGAGCTCCAGTTACAGTTGTCGAAGTTTGAAAAGCGGGAGTAGTTTCTTCGCTGCCCTCAGCTTCAGGAGCCGCTTCTGCTAGCTTAGTAGGTTCAGGGGTATCATCAATCTCCTTATAGGCCAGAAGCTCACAGAGGAGATAATGAATAACTCCATCAGAATTTTCGACAACCGGAACTTTCAGATCTGCGGTCTTGGTCCGTTCAAGCAATGGTTGCTTCGGTGCTTCGGTTGATTCCTTTGGTCGATCCTCTTCGGCCGGGGCATCTGAAGGGCCAGAAGCAGCGTTTGGCTCGGCAGCAGATGATTCATCTTTCTTGAGGACAAGGATCTGCTGTCGGTTGTTCGATTCCCAGCGCATAAGCTGGAGCTTCTCATTGGTAACTTCGACAAAGATCTCTGGCGCCCGAATAGCGTGTGCGTACATTTGACGAGTATATGCCGTAGTGTCGGTCTGCCTGCGATCGCGCGTCTCAAACATTTGCTGGATCTCCGTACCCATGATCTGTCGGATCATAGCATCATCTTCAATCATATGTCGCAGAACTATCATGAACGCACTCCGTAGACCCTCATTCGTAATACCTGCTAGTTGCTTGACCATCAAGAAAAGTCGTTGAACGTTGCGTTTCTCGGCCAGACGCACAGCGATCTTGCGCGTGCGGGTCAACATGACGAGTACACGTGTGACCGATAATGCCAAAGACTCGTCCTTGCCGATTCGTGGAAGCATTTCCATTACGGCATCAAAAAGTTGGTTCTTCTCGTCCACGCTCACAATGGGCTCTGGCAGTTGATCAACGGAAACGTCCTCGATAGTGAGCCCAGTAGGTGGAGTCCATGGAATTTGAGGTGGAAGTTGATCTTCTGCTAATAATCGCTCAAGGACGAGTAGCACTTGGCCAATCCAAGGTGAGGAATCCTCCGGTTTTTGATCTGGGAAGATCTTGATGAAGCCCAGAAGAGTAACGAAGTTGTCTTTCAACTCCTCGACAATGACATCGTAGAAATCTTTCTCTTGAAGAACCAAAGCCAGTAGATGCGCGGATGCAGCGATTTTCTTGCTTTGGGAACGGAAATCGTCGTCACACTGAAATGAGACGAGTGACTGGACCAGCGTAGTGCCAATTTCTGTTCGCATCAAACCAGGTTCTGTGGCCTTTGATACAGCCGCAGTAATGAGATCTGCTAGCTCGAAAGTGACATCATCATGAGAATTGAGAACATCGAGAGACCGGTCAACCAAGTTCTGGCGAAGCTGAGTACGCTCTTTGTCTAGAGCATCTAATGCAACGGCTTCGGTCTTGTTCCCAGCCCGCATCCGCTTTTGGTAGGCCAAAGCATTATGCAGGACGGGCAGTGAGAGGTCTGCACGGCTTTCAGGCACAGGTGTACTTGAATTAGGCTGGGCAGTCTCTGCCTCCTCACCAGCGTCTTCCATTTCGACGGATACCGTGTCTGGGGCTTCGGAATCTTCTTCATCCCTGGTGTTGTCACTGGAGGCGACACTAACACTATCCCCAGTCTCAGGCACAACAACTTCTGCTCGGCTTGGTGCGGCTGATGATGGCACTCGAGCCTCTAATTCGTATTGTGGTATTGGGTTTCTTGATGATTGTGGGCGAGCTTGGTTTTGGCAGTACTCTCGTGCCATATTGAAGTTGTCACAGCAACGATACATCGCCTCCTCAGCAAGACTTTCTGAGAAGCCCGCCTCTTTGAGTCTATCCAGATACTCCGTGCTACGAGGGGTCCAGGGCTTGATGATAGGTTTGCCACGCTTTGGAATCTTGTCTGCGGTAGCAGGAGCACCATGTTCGCCATCGCAGTCTAAGACAGTTTTCAGAATGTTAATAGAGGTCTTCACAATCGATGTAGTAGCCTTGTCGATGAGATCCGAGTTCCATATCTTCTCAACGGGCTTGATTACTGCATGCCGAATCTCGACAAGGAATTGTGCTGTGGAAAAGTGGTCTGGACGTTCCCGTTCACGATCTGGTCGAGATTGAAGCGAGGAAGTTTGCTGCGACTCGCCAATGACCTTGAAGTTGATAATCTGCGCATAGAAAGCAAGGATGATTTTGATACCGCCAAGAGACAGATTAAGTAGTCGCTTGGAACCCTCATTTGTTTCTTCATCCTTCTTTTGCGTAATCTCGAGCGCTGACTCGTAAAATTTGTTTAAGATTTCGGCCAGAACATCGAAGCCACCAAGATTCCTGAACGAAACAAGGAGTAGAGTTAAAGCCTGAGGGCGGTCCATGTTAGGATCAATCATAAGCTGTGATAGCGATGTAAGGATAACGATCCAGAAGGCGTAGCGGTCTTCAGGATTGTTTGATTCTTGCGGTCCACAATATTGTAGCTGGTCAATGACCGCTTGTGCAAGTTGATCGGCGACGACTGTAGCACATTGCTTTTGATATGGTTCGAGACTGCGGCGGAACAACAAGAGCTTCCCAAGAGATTGGCAGAAAGGCGCAATTTCTGTAGGGATCTTGCTTAGAAGGTTGCGAAGAGCTTGCGTATTCTTGAACTGTGCACTATCTTGGCTGAGAACTACAGCTTCCGTGGTAGCTGGGCCAGCTGCCGCGGCGTTGTCATTTGAGCCTTCAGTAGTGGTTGGCGCAGCGGTATTAATCGGTTGATCGCGCGTCCCGAGGCGGAAGACATGATCAGCTTCAATGTTACCAAAGCCTAAACTCCTCACGCGGGTCTCTGATTCCCATTCGGTGGGCATGTGCCTTTGCAGCAAAAGTTCTTCCCAGACGCAACTTCGGTGCAGCTTCCCAAGGCTATCGACCAGTCGCGCATACATATCTGCAAGATTGACCTGACTAGATACGTTGTGAGCCGAGCGTGTGCTAAACATCTGGCTCTGGAAAGTGAGAGTCATGGCTCCAACCAGGGTGAACGCAGAAACCAAGGACTTAATATATTCTGTTCCATTATTTAGAATGTTGCTGTCTTTGGGCGGGTTGGCGCTCGTGAAAGGAGCAAAGAAAGCCTGGCTGCCAGTGTGATTGAGCATAGGTTCTAATCGTTCCAATGCCTGCTGGGTTCGCTTGATCAATGATGGCACAGCGATATGTGGCTTCTGCTCGACCAGAACTTGAACAACTCGACCAAACTCCTCCGTCATGCTCCGGCTCTCACTAGACTTCGGATCCAGACAGGCAAGACTTGAGATGTCCAGAATTGATTCCACGCCATCTGCCTCAATGTATGCAGCACACATAGCATGATTTGAAAAGAAGCCAGATAGGAAACGACAAAGGACTCGGATATATTGCCCAGTTGTTGGTCCTTTAGTAATGTCCTCTGTTTCGGTGACCTGGTCAATTGTGACGGCTTCAGTGGTTGAGCTAGTCGGCGCTTGTTCGTCCGCATCCTGCATAACGACATCCGTCCCAGTGGTTTCTGATTGTTGTACGACTCGAGCGTGTGTCTGCGGTCCAACAAGAGCGCGACGGCCGCCAGCGACGATCAAGTTCTTCTCGGCATCTTTGATCCAGAGTTTAGCGCCAATGCCCTCTTGCTCAGATTTCACGGCACATAGGTGTACAACACGAGCTATCAGTTCACTCAAGCAGGAGAGAACGCGAGCCTTCAGCGGCGGATGGTGGCGAACCAATTCATCGAACGAATTGCCAATCATAGTAGGCATTTCGGTGTCCGCGTCAAGCGCTTTGATGTGAGCCGGGCTCTCAAAAATCTCAAAGAAGTGTTTCAATGCAGTCGAAGATTGGAACAACTTCATTCCCGATTCTGCTAAGCAGATTGCGCCAAATGCGGGGGGGAGGGTTGATATCGCTTCAGCGACTGGAAGAATACCCAGAGCAAGAGATGCTCCAGGTTCACGCGCTGGATAAGTTCGGTACGCAGTGCTAACAGCTTCATCGTTGCTTTCGCTAAGAGAATCGGGCGTCTCTACAGCTGGTTCGCCAGCGACAGTCTCGAGGAAAGCTGCACTAAGACCCGCTTCGGCTATGACTTGATAACTCGTGGGCTCGTTATGGATGAAGCTTGACAGGATGGTAACAGCCGTGCTCCATACTGTTGATCCATAGATGCGCGCATTGGAGAGAACAGTGCGCAAAGCATTCAGCAACTGTGTCGAATCTATCAAGTTTCGCATGAGACGATCATTGTTAGCACCTGTGTGTCCCATCATGTGATTCAAGAACTTGAAAAGCCATCGAAGAGTTTGTTGATGGTAGAATGGGACTTGATAGTCTGTAACCTGTGTCTTGAATGCTTGCGGCATTCCGTTACCCTCTTCTGCGAGCTTCTTCGCGATCTCGACCTCGTATTGCATTAAATCAGCAATGATATCGAGACCCTTCGCATTGACTAGGACCTGGAAAGCATCTCGCAAGTTGTATACAAAGGTATCGAGAAAGTTGAGAATTTTGGGGTGATTTCGTTCCGCCTTCTCTGTGCGAAGCTTGAGAGCTTCGACAAGTATTTCAAGCAGACCCGCGGATACCATGCTTTCGCCAGTGCGCTGCTGGTGTGCATTGGTTGGTAAAATATTAAGTAGGGAGAACAAAGCATCCCGCCATTGATCTTCCTCGAGGTCATCAGCGCCATTGTCAGTACCAAGACTAGACACAAGCTTTCGTACTATATAAAACAGGACTCCGTGGTTAACGTTGACGCTGAGGGCCGCACATATGTCGGCCATCTTGGTCTTGTGTTTGTAAAGAGATTCTAGCGCATGTAGGATGAATGTCTGCAACTGCAGAGAAATGCCACGTTCACCATTACCAGGCGGGTGCACTAATTCAGAGAGCTGATATGCCAATTGCAAGCGGCGTGGTTCATCAGCATCTTGCTGGCCTATTTTTGTGTGGAAGTCCTTATCCCCATACACAAAACCAGAATTAGCGATGGCGAGCATGCGAAGAGCGATAGCGTCATCGCGCCCTGCGTTTCCGCTTGCAAGCAGTCTTGCAGTCCGCAACTTGTGCAGGAACTCATAGTGCACATTTTCAGGCAATTCGGCAAGTCCTTCCTTGATGAGCTCGTGCAAATCGCCAGTCGCAACCTTTTCAGGAGATAGCTCGAATGACTTTGGGCCCGCAGCCTTGCTACTGGGTTGTCCTGGCGTGAGACTGGGTGTATTTGGAGAGTCTGTCGAGGCCGTAGGCTGAGTCTGGCGTGGTGTACGAGTTGGGCCCATATTTGATGTTCTTCGCACTGGAGTCGGTGTGGTGGGACCATCCGTGGAGACTGGTTTTACATTGCTGTCCTCTAAGTTTGGAACCGGCTCATAATATGAAAGAGCAACGCCACCAAATTCTTGCTTCAACGACAAATTTGACAACGAGTATAGGCCAACAAGATCTAAGGGGCTAATACGCTCTGGATCGCCTCGTCGGTCCGAAATCGCCTTATCCTTGCCCTTGCCTGCCGGTGTTCCGAATATTGGCACTGCTGGGGTCGGACCTTTCGAGAAGGGAGAAGAAAGCTTGTGGATCTTGTCGAGGTTGATGTTGTAGTGACTGGCGAGGAGAGAGGGATGGAGACTAGTCGGGCCCAGTCGTGCACGCGCAGCATTGAAGCGCTGGGCCAGACGGTGGCCTAGACGCAGCGTAGCCTTGAGAAGAGATGTAGAAGTTGAATTGAGCAACTTGTCAAGTCGCTCACTGCTCGAGTACAGACTGCGATTTCCACAGTTCTCCAGAAGCATACGTGTGAAGTTGAGGATTTGCTCAATCAGCTCCCGGTCGCCGTCCTGCGATACGTGCAGGGTGTCGAGAACGGCATCTGTGGACGTCTGGTCTGAGCTTGCGTTTGCTTCGTCTGCATCGCCCTTGAGCAACAGCCGACGCAAGAAGGGTTGAGTTTGCGGCCCGTCCACCAGACCATATTCCTGGTTGAATAGCTCGAGTATGCAGTCGAAGCGGTTCAACACGGGTATCCAGTGATATGCGTCACCGCGGGGAAATGGCCAGTGCTTGGGAAACGAGGCGAGATGGGCTTGCATCTGGTAGAGCGGAATCGACTCTGTCGCCCGTACGAATTCGGCTATCATCGACGACTTCAACTGTAAGTGGCGATAGTGCAGACAAGGAAGAGGAATAGCTTACCAGAGTGGACTCATGTCGCGACGTAGCCTGCTTCTTGATCTTCATGTTTGCGCCGGGCGCTCGGAAGGAAAAGCTCCCTCACATGCAGTTAATGTATATACTGATGGCGCAAGACCAGTGAGAGTTTTGCCGTGGTACAGCCTGCAAAAGGCTGCCTCTATCAAGTGCAGCAATCGGTCAAAGAAACTGCGCAGTAGCCGGTAAGGCGTGCCCCGCTAACTCCGAGGCGGTATGTGCACGCTTCGACCCAGGAAGTTGCGGTGGGGTAAGGACTGTGGGAGAGGGTTGTCGAAGGCACGTTTGGGGCGGCGTGCTTGGGGCGTAGTGTGGCGCTGTCGAAAGTCACGGTGCAGGCGCGGCCTTTTAACGCTGGCAGGAGGTCTGAGGCGAGGCGAGCGAACCAAGGACTGGCTGCGAAGTATTAGATGGGGTAAGTGTGGGGCGGAGGTGAGAGTGGTGAAGCAGCTTCAGAGCTCAAAGTAGTTTCCTAGCACAAGCAGTTCCGTTTGATGATGGCAGAGGGGTCCGAGCTTCATGTTAAAGTGCCCGAGAGCGGCAGAGCGGCAGGGCGGCAGGGCGGCAATCACGAAAGCAACGCGCTGCGTTGCGAACGACCAAGTGATTGCAGGTAATTCTCTTTTCGTTTAGTTATATCGTTCGCTTTTAAGTCGCTTCACAAGAGTGCTATGCGCCGGTCTAAAGCCCAATGCTGTCCGTCCTACATGGGAAGTATGTCCAGCTTCATGGTTGCGACCACGTTATGCAGGCTGTAAATCCTAAGCGATCTCGAGCCATGAAGAGTATTCAAGATTGAGATAAATATTGCTATTACAAACAGAACCCTTCGTTGGCAAAACGAGCCATGTTGTCCAGAGATGCGACAATTCGACCACTCAACTCTACCTACCACCCACCCGTGCCACTTGCATTTTGCTCTCCCTTCTTCCCATCCACCAACCGCATGGTTTCTTCTAGCACCAAAAGATCCCTCTCGATCATCTCTGCCCAATTTTGGACGTCTCCTACTTCATTCAACCTCTTTGTCCCCCCGTTGAGCAGCTTCTCCCACTGTGCGCTTTCTTTTGCAAGCGCTGCTGTCTGTTTTGCAAGCTCCTTCTCCTGCTTCGAAATAGCTTCAGAGTTTGCGTGGAGATCTGCGGTTCTCGATCGCAATTCGTTGTCGACAGATGCCCCGACGGAAGCTAGAGATGCGGTAACAGCGGCGCGTGCCTCTGCTGTGCGGCGGGCTGCATCAGCAGATAGTGGTGAGGACATATTTGCTAATAAGGCTTCTTATCTCTGGTGTTGATTAGAGCCACAATAGAGAGTTTGGTTGCCAGCTATGATAGGATAGTGTCTTGGTTTCCTGAAGCGCAGTAACAGGTCATGACCTACTGGATCTCCGCTCCACTTCTAGCGCATGCAAGTTTATGCACTGCCCAGTCTCCTTCATATCCCAGACTAATGCCCTTCGCGTTGAGCTGATTGGTGCGGAAGGAGATCAAGCATTGCTTTAGAACATGTCAAATCCGCTGCATGGAGGTGTGAGGGGGGCTGCTGTGAGTGGTCAAAACCAGCGACTATCGGACTAGGTCCGACGGAGCCCTTCACATGATGCAGTAAGGAGCTCTTCTTTTCGCAGCAGGGATTATAGACACGTGTACGGCAATGATGAACACGTCGTCGAAGCTCAGGTATGACAAACAATCAGTGAGGGGTAAGCGTGAGCCCACACAGGTAAATGAAATTAGAAAGAAAAAGAAACAAGCTCATGAGACAACTACTAACATTCATTTTGAGAACGGAGTGGACATGCTGCATCATGATGGGTAGACAGGAGTTTCTACCTGCAAATAATGAGCAACAGCCCTACACCACTTCAAAGCGATCCAATATCCTTGGCGTGTTCCGAAACGTAAAGAGCATCTACAAGAAGAATTAGACGAGTTTCTAGTCCCTCTTTGCCAGCATATCGTAGTCGAATTTTGCAATATATAGGAAGACACAGAGCGCAGCACTCGATCATGAAGCGGGGCAGAAATAGACAGCAACTAGGCAATCTTAGCCGAGGTGTATCGCTTGCGCTTGCGTTCTCCCCACCATCTCATTCCCTGGAACCGCAGCTTACATTTTATGCACAATTGCTAAAAATGCAGTCCTTCCATATCATCTACTGAAGTATCAATCTAATTCCCTCTAATCCAATGCCAGCCTCAGTGTCGGTTCACCTTAGCTGTTGAATACCAGTGTTTCCGTCGCTCCCTACACCAGCATTTACACCCAGACTTCCTCCACGACTATCTACTGGGCTCTCGCCATCGCCGCCAAACATATAGTAATCCCTACTACTGTCTGAAGTGACCGAAATCTGAACTAAGCCTGTAACACCGGTGCCAATAGTATCGCTTATCCGAGGTGATCCGGTCAAGTCTTAGATGAATCCTTAGGAAGAGGCCGAAGAATAATTGGTGTTCCCCATATGCTCAGATCCTCTCAAGCTCTACTGTTGATGGCGTTGAGCGGTTACATAAGGGCGATGCCGCAAGAATACCGCGGACTATAGCCATGGATGGCGAAAGCACTAGTGGTGCGGTCGACTCATTGCTAGACATGGGTACCATCATGTCTCCCTCCTCAGAAACTTCGGAATTTACTTCTCCGTGGCTGATTTGAGTTGAGTGGGCGTCATGATTACTGCTGCTTGATTCATAGACCTGAGTACCATCACTCTAATCATGAGAATTATTATCCGATGTCCCGCTTTGATTACTAGCGTGGTCATGTGAGCGCAGTGCTACGATCCATATACTGCTAGGTCTAGAGCGGATCGCAATGTTGCTAGAAGCTTCATCGCTTTCCAGCTCGAAGCTTTGGATGAACCGCCTGTCACACGGCCCCGTGGCTGTGAAAGTAATCAAGTTGGTAAATATATCAACACTTGAGTCGACAATTAGAGAAAATGCACCAACCAAACAGAGTAGCAGGCTAGACCGAAGCGTTGTGGTGGTTCCCGCCAAGAGCGTAAGGCCAGTGCGCCCAACGACGAGACGGCAATGAGAAGTCGAATTCTCTTCTATCTATATAAGTTTTCGATCTCGGGTGCGATACCAACCAGTAGCGGCGTAAGGTCTAGCTCTGATGCTAAGAATTAGTGTTGATGTTTGATAAAAACTATCTTCTTCATTATTTTCAACACTTCGTCCATAGAGTGTTTCTGTCTCAATCGCTTGTTCCACGCTCTTTTCTAAGGTGAATTCTGACTGAAATAATATCTCTGACTCATTATTCATCACGGTCTCTAGATCGCTGTCAGTTTCCTTATGCCTACCGTAAATTATTTTTGTTCTTGTAATCACTCTCTATTCCGCAATTTAATGACAGTCAAAGAGGAATAGCGAGCTGAAATAGCAGCATGGTCTGGCCAAACTCCATAATTTTCGACTCGGGCGTCAATATAACTGCGGACTCCCACCCCAGAATAGCTGTCTGAGTCAGGCCATATGTGAAGGTACACAATGCTGTAGGTATAATCGAAATGGCGGAGTTGTACTATTCGACCCATAAAAATATCATAGGTCCATTTAGCGATAAAATCTCTCATCATGGTCACTGGTGCGGGGTGTATGGTCGGTACACGTCAGGAAATTTTGTATTTCCGGTTTAGAAGAGCCGGTCCGAACTGACCCGATTCCAAGTGAGCGTACATCCGGATCAACACTAAAATGTATTCCATATGTCTCTAGTGCTTCGAAGAGGTAGAGGATTCTCGCCGCATATGATACGATTGGAAGACAAAGACAACGAAGAGGCTAAACAGATCTTTCCAATTGTTTATTAATATACCGAATGCGATATGTATCCGAAAGGAGCCTTGCGATCGAGATCATTAGATGCCAATTGTCTCGTTTTAGAGGCATGCAGTATTTTATCCAAAGATAATACTGCCTATAAACTGCAAACTTGTCTTTGACAACAGGCTATAGTGGAAAAAGCTGATAAGACGCGGTGATGGAACGGCTAAGGTCGGTCAGGAATGTCCCTGGTAGAGAATCTGATAAATAGATATATGCTAAAGATCCCATAGTCATGCAAGCCGTGACTAAGGAGCCGGTTAAGAACTCGAATACACGTCAGTTTATCTATGAGATTTTGAGGAAGGTAAATATCCTTCGCAGTAGTAGCCTTGATCTCTATGTTCTCTAACCTGGGCATGATTGGCAAAATCACGATGTGACAAAATAGCGTTACGAGAGAAAATAATGTTCAAAGGCCTCCAACGTGGGGTCCGACAATTCGCTATATCGTGCCTCCGCTTTGGCAACCTAAGGTCAGGCTAGGTATTGAGGCCTACGAACTATTAACTCTTGAGTGACTACGTGACAAACATCAAACAGTTTAACTTCTGGGTCCAAAACATAGATTGACGATATATACAAGGACACTAATAAAACAGCACAAAGTGCAACACAATCCAAAAGAATAAAATGCAAAGTGACCTGTCACGCTTGCTGCCAGCCTTCTCTGGCATCCTCACGACAACGTCTCAGCTAAGCCACAACTCCCTTAGCCATCTTCTCCGCTTCTCGCTTAGCGTTCCTGGCCTTGATCTTAGCCTGCACGCCCTTGATCTTGGTAGTCAAGAATTCAGCGCCCTCGTCAGCGCGAACGCCATACGTCAAGTGCGCGGGCAAGATAACCAACTGGCCAACGCAAACAGCGTCGCCAACCTGGCAAATGATTTGGACTTTGTCCTTGGGGAAGTTGGGGATCTGGTCCTTATCCTGCTGCTTTTGGGTGTCGCCGTAGAGGATGACGCCGGCAATGCGGTCCTGGACGTTGGCGGGCAACTCTTCGATGGCGCGGTGGCTGACGGCTGCGCCCTGGGAGTAGCCGCCGGCTACAATGACTGAGTCGGGGCACTTGGTTGCCATGGCGGTGAGGGTGTCTTGCATCAGCTTCTTGGAAATGGCGTCAGTGCCGCCGGGAAGGATGTTGGTGCTGATGAGGGCGGCATAGTCGATTCCTTCCGTGGCGACAGCATCGTTGCCAAAGTTCTTCTTCAGACCATCTGATGTAGGGGGCCCGACGATAGTTCCCTGCTACAATTAGCCATATGAATATCTTTAGGATTTTGGGGGACTTACCATGTTGCCAATTTCAGTAGAACCACGTGCCCAGGCAAAGAGAACATCTCGGCAACCCCCCTCACTGAATTCCTTGGATGTGGTACGAGTCTGGCGAACCTCTACAGGTCCTGCGGCAGCAAGGCCAGCGAGGAGAGAGACGAGTATCGACTGGGCATACATGTTGCGAGATGTGCTGAGAAAGCGTTGGATGATATAACGATTGGATATAAGAGGTTGGTTGGTCCGGCCGGGCTGAATGAATGAATATGAAGAAGTGAAGTGAACTGCCGCAGTGGTTTCTCTGATACTTGTGAACCGTCAAGCCTTATATTTCAATTTGCTTGCCATAGAGCCCTGTCGATCTCTAATGATCCTTGGTCCCAAAAAAAGCAGCGCGTATCGACCCAGCTGCCCAAGGCGCAATCCAAGACCGCGCCAAGTGAATGAAATCAGATACGATCGATTTTAGGAAAACTTGAGATGTGAACCGAGGAAGCTATACAGCAAAAATGAAGTTGATTGGTTGCCATCGGTGAGGAGATGTGTTGTGCGAGACTTCATCAATGCATGCATGGGGCAGTGAATCAGATACATATCTCTGTTGAAGGAACATCCCAGTGTTCTTGATGCGCGAACAGCTCTCCAACAAATGCTCCGCGTCTGTTCGCCTGAAGCGAGTGCTTTTAGCTCCCGAAATACGCTGATCAAGCGCCCCGCCTGACTCAATTATGCGTTAGGACGTTTGTTCTTTAGTATCCTGGTCCATCTGTAACGGGAGAGCACCAATCGCTGGGTTGAGCCCGGCAAACTAGGCATGCATTTGTTGTGCCTCGGTGCACTTCAAGCTGTGGGCTTTACGATTGGTCAAAACTGTTCAACAGAGAACTGTCAGTTGTCTGAACTTGACAGGACACCAATACCAAGGTCTCAGAACGGCCGACATGATGCGAAGTGAGAATTTCGCCGCAGAAGTAAACATTACCGAAACTACTTTTTGGGAATCCTACTACGCCCTAAGGCAAAACGGAAATAATGTGTACCCGGAAAGATGTACAGACAAGCTTTCCGCTATGAATACAGTGTTCATAGTGACGCCAAGCAATCGGGATCTATCTGCCGGGTCCGTTCACCCTCTATTCATAGCGTGCAACGCCATGGCCGTTTCATGCCCTGATGCGGCGCTAAAAGCAATAAGCTAATGCTAGTACAAATGCTAAACGCCCGCAACGTGATCGCATGAAGGTTCATCGTTGTTCACTGTAACAGCAGAGGTATGTAGCCCCATAACTTTGTACCCGTAGTTCCACGGCCCCACAACCAGCACAATACCATTTGCGGGTATGGGAATTCCACGACGATCCATGGGATGATCCGTGGGTGCCCGAGAAAGCAATATTCTCAAACAAAGCCCACTAATTGCGTCCTGTGAGCACTGTTCCAGGTCGGGCAAAGAGGTGTCGACTTTGTCAGGCAGTCATCAAATCTTGAAACTTGCGTCGAGTCGCTCGATAACAGCGGTTCACCACCTCAGCACGCAGGCCGTAGTGAGGAGGATATAGATGCCGAGGTAATGATACACAGTACGAAGAAGATCCGGCCGTGCCGTAGATCGTCAGGTAGATGTTTATTACTCTGCCGAGGGGTAGGAAAGATCCTTGCATCCTGTTACCGCACCTAGAACCTGAGATTGCGGCGCCTGCATCGTGTCCAACCCATTCCAAGATACCCTAGTCCAGCGTCAATTAGCGATACCGAGGACAGCATGATGCTTCTCTGCAAATTGCAGTCGTTATCAAAAAGCCTGCTGAAAGTTGAGGTTATTCTCGGCAAGGTCCCTTAGACTTACATTTTTCTGTGGATTTTCTTAGTCGTAACTGTGTATCACTCTTTCTCTGCTAGACATCTTTGTAATGCCGTGTTTGTTGCCTCAAATTTCCGGGTCGCCATAGTTCTCTGTGTAATCTTTGAGGCATTTTGACCAGTTCCAGGGGTCTTCAACAGTCTCCTTGCGTAAGTCTTCCTCGGTACAAGGCTCTCCCACTTCCAAGAGGTCGGCAGTCCCGGAAATACATCTACTCGTCTCGAAATTAGCTTTCTTGAAGTATGCAGCAGTGTGGGGGATCCAAGATCCGGCTTCATTGTCATTAGTGAACGTGGGAACGCTCTGGTCCCATTTCAAAAAACTGGTGATGATAATTGGAATGTTAGGGAAGGTGGTGTTAGCTTTCATCTTCCCTGCGCGGTCGAGTGCGGCGAAGGCTCGTAGAAGAGCGAAACCTATCAGCTCACAAAGATCTGGGCCCGTTTCATAGCCGGGACCTGAAATTGTCAATTACCACATGTCTATATCTGACAAACACCTTACCAACAAAGTCGTTCAGTTCAACTTGGTTAAGCTATTACCTAAGAGCATTGTCCTTTGTTCTGTTCAGTGCTGCATCGAAGGCAAGTAGCTAGCGTTGTCAGTGCACAACGCAATATTTGCACGCTCTAAATGATAGCACACTATATTCTGTGCTAACTCCTCCAGTCCTTCGTTATGAAAATTGAATGGAAGTTCCATTTCAAAGAATCCCGATTACAGGTTCCTGTAATCAATGTAAGTTTTGAAGCCCTCCCATAGCATGTTCCATTTTCACGCTGGATGATTCCCCACCGGCCTATAGATAATACCGCTCTTTAAGCTTGGGTAAGATCGCTTGAGCTTTCTCCGGCAGCTCGTCTTCATCTAGCCAGTCTTCAGCCCCGTCATTTCCGGTCTCGTAGTCGAAGCAAGGGAGCGGCACGCATACGTATCCGTATTATGGGATTGTGGCTGCCTGCGAGGCCTAGGTCACTTGATATCAGATGTGAGTGCCAAACACATACAGAGCGTGTCTTATGCTTGTTCTCGGACGAAGTAGCATCCTGCTCTTAAGTTTTAAGTTACAGTACTCGAGCCCCAGCCCAACTTTTGCTTTTTTATTATGATAATCATTATTTCCAAGATGCGTTTTTGGATGCGAGAATATGTGGAAGGTACTGTCAGAGGAAGGCGAGGTTAGGCTCAAATGACATCACTGGCCAATGCTTCATTACGACTAACACGCGCTCACGTGAACCCCGCCCATTAAAACACCTCACTTCGGTTCCATAGTTGAACTTCACATGGTGTTAATTATTGTATTATGAATATACGGCTAGATACCCCGGATGAATTATATGGACAGCATCACACAGCATACATCAATGGAATACGCTGGACGCAACACGACTAAACTAAATACAACATCTCGCGGCATGTCTCATACGTCGACAAATCGCTGATTCGATCATGTAAAAGATGGCTACTCAAAGACCTACCACGGCCTACACAGTCCGCAAAAGAGAAGAATCCTTTTAGGAAAAGAATATATCTAAACCGCGCTTTCCGTCGGATAAGATGGGACCGAACAAGGTCCCACCAAGCATCCGCATAGTCATCACAGCACAAGATGTCGATATGTACCGGTAAACCCAAGATTCCCACCCCCTTTTCCTCTCCAACACCATGCCGCACACAGCTCCCACAGAAACCATGCACGACCCCATCGCCGACGCAAAAGCCCAAGAAGCAACCCACAACTTCGCCTTTCGCACTGCAACAATAGAAGACATACCGGCCCTCCAACAAATGATCGGCGACTCTCTGCGCGCTCTAGGAAAAGGCTACTACACACAAACCGAACTCGACGGCTCGATCGGCTATCTCTTCGGTCCCGACACCGTCTTGATCCACGACCAGTAAGCCCTGCACGCAGCATCCATCACCGCACATTCACACCCTCACAGAACATACTTCATCCTCCACCCCATCGCCAACCCACTCGTCATCGCCGCCTGCGGCGGCTGGTCCTTTCGCAAAACGCTGTACGGCGGCGATGCCGCGCCGTCGCCCCTGCGCATGCCCGAGAAACGCGACCCAGCTGTCGACCGCGCGAGCATCCGCGCCATCTTCACACACCCATCATGGGCGCGCCGCGGCCTCGGAACAATGATGATGCGGCACTGCGAAGCACGGGCGCGCGCGGGCAAGAAAAGCGCGGACGGGTCCGCCGTGGTCGGGGGCTTCACGCGACTCGAAATGGGCGCGACGCTGAGCGGCGTGGCGCTGTACGAAAAGTGCGGGTACACGCGCAGCGGACGCGAGGACGTGGTGCAGTGTCCGAATGGTGCTGGCATTGGCATCGTGCACATGGTCAAGGACTTGGAGTGAGCATGTGTTAGGCGTGCCGCGCGCCGCTTGGCTGCCGCGGAGATCGATGCGCGGATGACCCGATGGGCTTGGTGCCTGTCCGAGCCTCGATCTTCAGGGCGCTGGTTGGGGGGCTCGCGACACGTTGCCTGATATAGGCAATTCCGAACGTGTGGGTGTGTGTGTGTCGGGCGTAAGGTTTGAGCTGCTTTGAGTAAGTAGCCGAGTTCAGATAGTCGAGGCTGCGGTATAAAGTGGAGGTAGTTTCGCGATCTCGGGACTGAATCTATCTCCGAACTTCTATTTTACTTGTCTTGTTTGCCGGCCTGGCCGTCACGCTGTCGTCAGATACATCTCATATACTGCCTTTTCGACCTTCGAGCACACATGTCCGATCCGAAAGCCGCGGCGCTGTCGAGTGCTGTTGTCATTATTACCGTTCCTACAGGTACATGACAATCTGGTCTTGCTTTGAAAGCTCAAGTCAAAGCTCAGGTCATCCATCACTCTGGCCCCCACAACACCAAGTCTTCCGTGTAGGGAAAATTGTCATTCAAGCGCAGTTCCACGGACCGAGAATATACGCATTGGATGGGAGAGATTCAAGAGGACAGAGTGTGAGATGTACTATCATACCAACAAAAAAAAGAGTAGAAGACCTACGATATCCATCGCGTTAAAAACAATCGTATTTCACATCATATTGGTGGCACATTGTTCATGTTGAGAAAAGTCATTCGGGTATCTAATTAGAAGCTCAAAGCAAAGAGAAAGAATATTCAAAGGAAAAAAGCCAAACCCTTGAGTTCCCATACGTTCATGCTTGCACCACGCCCAAATGATGCCATTTAGAGAGTTTGGCAAAGTATAGAGTTGGTAGCCAGAATCAAAATCAACAGTGTTCGCACCCACATCCGCCATTACTCGGTGAGTGTTGTACACGAAGCGTCTATTGCCGCAGAGGCGGCCTATCCTGAAGAGTATGCAAAGTAATTCCAAGTTGCAGGGTCGTATCCAGAAGTCGTCTGCATCCGATCCTGCTTTGCTCTAGGTCTGGTGCAATGAAATTGAAAAAGGTGTCGAGAAGAGGTCCTCAGGGATCCACGTAGGCGATATGAGGGAAACAGCAGAGCATTCATGTGAAAATATGGTGCGAGATGCACGCAAAAACTCTAAGTTGTCGCAGTAGATGCAATGACATTTGCTCGCTGGCAGTGACAAGAGCTAATTGCCAAACTTCGGCGTTGAACGGTGAGCCGAATCGATGCGTTTTCAAAAAGCAGAGAATTTGTCCGGGTTGTGTGAGGATCGCAATTGGCCGCGAAGTGTCCGTTGAAAAGAAGCGCAGTCCGGTGGGGGTCTAGGAGAGAATCAGGTCATGAAAAGTTCATCCATGGCCTTTTCTAGATCCCGGCTCCATAGATATTTCTTATCCTCTTCAATGTCGTAATCGACGGGAAGGTATACATCCTCCATTGTGGGGATGCGAGCAACCTGGTCTATGGGGTACTGCTCGACACAAGACAGCTGGTTCCACGGAAAGCCTGGGACACCCAGCTCGCGAGGCAGAGGCAAGAAGCGGCCAACGTTCGTCTTAGCTCTGTCATCTCCCTCCCACTTCATCTCGGCTGGTGAAGGCCATGGAGAAATTTCGGCCTTTCCATTCTTCCAATCATCACACCAAATTGTGGGCTCACCAAGAACGCGGCTGAGATTCCCGTACTGATCGAAGTTTCCATTGATTCCCCACTTCCTGAACTTATTTTGTGTATCCTCTGGGATAGGTGGTGGGCGAGAGGCGAGAGCGTTCACCTTTGCTTTGACTTTGTTTGCAAGCTGGATGGCTTGGGACGCGACCATGGCTTCGCGATGCGCAATGTAGTCGGGGTAGCTCCATTGGGCGACCTCCGACTTCTTGAACTGACGGCGCATGGAGTTGCGGATGATCATGAAGTCCTGCATGGTTTGCGCATCCGGAGAAATCCACTTGTTTGAGTTTCGGTAGCCTCCTCCTCCCCTACGTCTGTTGCTGAATGGACTCTCAGTACGAAAGTTGACATCCCTGCGAACATAGTCGTTCGACGAATTGCTCAGGCGGTTAGGGTCCCTGCGACTTTGTACGCCCCTCTGGTAAGGCGTTGTATACCGCGCAACACCGTTCCTGGAGAAAGCCGACTCGTTGTCGATGGCCAGCCTGTCAAAATTTAGGCTATCAAGGCTGAAAGGGCTACTAAGTGAAGGAACTTTTGTAGCATCCGAGCGAACACCGGGGCTCCCCACTTCATTTAGGGTCTCGCCACTGCTCTCGGAGTCTAGTGAGATGCCGCTGAACGCCTCCTCACAAATGGAGTCAAGACCATTCCCACCATTCCGTACTTCAAAGCTTTCTGCCATTGATCCGATGTCTGCAGTGTTCGAAGTAGAATTGGCAGAGGCGTGAGTGCGAAAGAGATTATCTCTAGTTTTGTGTCGGGAGACCGAGAATGCCCGTGGGATGGTAGTGTGTGTGATGGGTTCCTAATTGCGGTCGTTGTAGCTATGCAATGCCGTCAAGTATACTGTGTACTGTGTTGATCAATGTCAGTCACTGCTCCAAAGGGGTGTTTGCCGAACGGAATAGCGCCACGCTTGATCAATATTAGGAGTGGACAAGATGAGAGAACCACATCAAGTGTTGCCTGTGAGCCAATGAGGTGTGAGGGCCCCTTCGTCACCGCCTCCGCGCATCGGCCAGGCTTTGGCTAGAACAACGAAACAGTGACGACATACCTGTGACCTGATGCTCCGGATGTAATGCTTGTGTACAATTAGATATGGCAGTTATAGTACTAAATGAACAAGTATTAGCGACACTTGAGTGAAAAGAATATCCGCATCTGTGTGAGCGCGAAGGTGAACTAACATGCTTGATCGAATGAGACAGTACTTACGGATATTGAGGGTGCAAAGAGCGGAGAAAGTGGATCGAATGTGTCGATTATACCTTGTTAGAAGTAATAGCTATTCAAGGTCAACAAGGCTTCCGGTTATTGTTGGTTGAGGAAAAGAGGTGTCCTGGTGGCTTCAGATTATTTTTATAGTCGCTCTGGAGCTAGGATACGGCGTCGCGAAGAAGGTGATTCCCGTCGCTGAGTGAAGCGGTGAGCCTCGCTGCTGAGGGTGAGAACGACTATAGTGCGGTACGAAAAGCGGTATGAGGTTGAATATCATAGACCTATATAGGTAATTGTGAGTGTCAAAAAGTTTGCTAAAACAGTGTTTGCACTGTGAAAATGGCCGAACGAGTTCCGCCAAGGCGCGCGCGACTTTGATATAACGAGTTACGAAACTGGTCCAAAGGTGGTGAGAAGTTGATCAACAACAGAGAGGGGTGGCGTAGAAGTCCATGTACGGAAGGGAGTTGGGGATAAGAGTAAATTGAACAGGCTCCAAGGGTCTATGGCGGGGTTGGGTGAAGCTATCGTGATCGGGCACGGCTAGGAGCTCGGGGTTCCAAGGTAACAGGCGCAGAGGATCACATTCACCCCCTAATGACTGTCTTTCCAACTATGCCTCGGCCACGATGATCTCGATAGTATCTTTTGACAAGGAATGAAGACCTGCAAGCAAGCAGCGACCAGCGCTGTTTAGCCTGCACCGAAGAATAATGACTCTAGAAGGAGATATAGTGGAAGGTGGGCGACAATGAGATGATGAGACGACGGAGTGTGAAAGGAGGAAGAAAATGGCAAAGTCAACGTGCACGACTTCCTCTCATACGGGGACCAGCAGGTACATGTTTTGAAGTTACGTGAGGTAGGTATGTCGAACGCCGCTGCCCCATACCGACCCGAGTTCACCGTGACGTGACAGTATTCACAGTTGAAGCCATCAGGGGACGTATCCCCTACTTATCACGGATAGCCACTTCAAATTCTATATTCCATTAATGTACGTTCCATGCCGGCACGGGTACAAAACGTCACCCGGGACGAGAATGCATGTCCATGGTACCGGCTACAATGGAGAAGTCATAGCTTATGGGCGTGCGCAGGCTTGCAGAGACGTATAACATGCAACAGCTTATACAAACCTGACCTTGAGAAGAATTGCGAAGATTGTACGGGGGAAAGCATGTTGAAAAGAGAGAAGGTATGCCTCATGTGTAGCTGAGCAGACCGAGTGAGGTTGAGATGAACATGGTACGTGCTTGATTGTTTGAGGCTCTGTAACCGCCCGACTCATGATTGGACGAGAGCAAGCAAGCTTGGGCCTCCTTCTCACAACTCCACATGGGCGCTACGCCGCAGCCACGGCAGCCACACCACGTCCAGTATGGCTTCGGCAGCTTCAGAAATAGACACGGAACAACACAGGTTTGCAACAGATCCGAAGGAAATGAGGATGCGGTCGCAGTGCTGTTTTTCTACGCACTGAGCACGTCTGTAGGTGATGTTGTGTTTAGCGAGGCTTGAGCCACCATCACCCTGGAGAATGACGTGTGGGCACGGCAAAATCAAGGCAGGGCGGCGCCACACGTGAGCCTACAAAAGGGTTGCATCGCGCATTCTCGGTGCTTTGAGCACCTCCTCTGCCAGCGACCGACACCCAGAGGCTGTGTTCCCTTGCGCCCGACATCATACCCTACTCCGTCCTAACTGTCAACGTCACGAGGCACGCAGGTCGCAAGATCTGACGGCTTCGCGCGTCGACAACGGTTGGAGGCCAATGGGCGCAGGCCGTGGAACATAGGACACCCGCTCAGACAACTTGCGACGCCCACTTGAGGATACAGCAGCTCAAAATAACATTTGCTACCAGGCAATGGCCTTCTAGCGTGTTGTTTGGCTTTCCCCAGCTCGACCGCCTCACAAGCCAACGATTGGTCGGGAGTGGCTTGCTCCATTTCCAAGGGCGCTTATCTGGGCCACCACCACATCCGAGATCGCGTGTCTAAACTAGAGCCTCAACGACTGGATGCGCTGCTGAAACAATCAGGTCGTGTGGGCCTATCCTTTGCGTACCATTGGTACCTTGCAGGCGGCCTGCAACTGGTCCTCGCTTTCTCGCGGTACGTAGCTCGTTTGCTATTATATGCTATTGTTATGTCATTGTAGATATTCACGCATCCGCCCACCACTCTTCTTCACTTCGCATACTCACATCCTTTTTCTTTATTGCATTGTGCGGAGCATTGGGATTTCCTATTGTTGATTTGTTCTCTTCTTTTGTTAATTCACATAATCATTTTCCTGTTTTCGCATTATCTCTGGCAGATATCTTTCTCGCTCTTGAGTTCTTGGCCTTTGACTCAGTTGACAACTACTCGACCCGCACTACATCTAACACGTCTACCAGACCGTGTTTCATAGCCATCCACCTCCACGATGGCTTCCTCTACGCACCAACAGCAACCCTTCCCTGCTGTGCCTCCATCTATGTCCGCTGGCGAGCATGAGATGCGAGACTACCACGCACCACAAGATGCACCACGACCTCCAATAAACCGGACACCAGACTTCAAACCATATCTTGGCCTTCGAGCTAGGCTCTCGCAGATATGGATCAACCGCTGGACTATTCTCTTACTCCTCGTACTCGTACGACTACTTATTGCTATTGCAAGCACTGACGCGAGCCTCGTTTCTGCACGCCGGGAAGCTCTCAGTGCTTGCACCCAAGTCGAAAAAATTGGCAGCTCTATGGCCTCCATGCCACACTACATGTCCAAGGGCCTCAACGAAATGACTGCTTCTGGTGTTGACAAGGCCGTCAACGGCCTGATGAAGATGTTGGAAATGAGTGTTACTGGTATTGAAGAAATTATCATCTTCGTCATTCACATGATGACCAGCACCTACCTCTGCCTCATTACACTTGCCGTCAGCGGCAGCCTGCACGCGGCTGTCGAACTCGGCACCGAGATCAACAAGAAGCTCAACGAAACCATCGGCGACGTCACTAAAGACATCAGCTCATCCGTCAAGTCTGTCACCGACGGCATCAACTCTATTATGGGGAAGATCAACTTCAACATCGGCGGTGTCAAGAAACCCGAAATCAACCTAGACCAGCAAATGGACAAACTCAAAGGACTCCAGCTTCCTCCTGAGATGCAGCAAAGCCTTCAGAAACTCAACAACTCGATCCCAACATTTACTGAGGTGCAAAACTTCACTGACAACATCATTCGCACCCCGTTCGAGGAAGTAAAGAAGCTCATCAGAGGCATGGATAAGTTTGAGTTTAATCGGACCGCCCTTCCTGTTCCGCAAAAGGAGACACTTAACTTCTGTTCCGAAGGCAACACAATCAACGACTTCTTTGATGGCCTCATCAAATTAGCCTATAATGCGCGCAAGATTGCTCTTGGCGTGCTCATCGTTGCCGCTATCCTTGTTTGTGTCCCCATGGCATGGTTGGAGACCCGCCGCTACCGAAGAATGCAAGAACGTGTTTCTCTTTTAGGAGAGGGTCACGATGGCATGGATGTCGTGTATCTTGCGTCCCGCCCCACTTCTTCTACTATCGGCCTGTGGTTCGGTAGGCGATTTGGCTCAGCGCGTCGACAAGCCGTTATTCGCTGGGCATGGGCCTACGCCACTTCCGTCCCCATGCTCTTCCTCCTATCCCTTGGCCTCGCCGGTCTCTTCGCTTGCCTCTGTCAATACCTCCTTCTTAAAGCTATTGAAGACAAGACGCCCGAGCTCACCCAACAAGTTGCTGGCTTCGCCGAAAAGGTTGTTAAATCGCTTGACAATGCTTCCATGTCCTGGTCGAAGGGCGTGAACGGCGCCGTCGACAAACTGGACAACAAGATTAATGACGACATCTTTGGTTGGGTGAACGTCAGCACAACAGCAGTCAACAACACACTCAACGGCTTTGTCAATGAGATGAGCAAGACCCTCAACGCCACATTCGGAGGAACCCCGCTGAACGACCCTATCAAGGAAGTGCTCAACTGCTTGATTGGCCTCAAGATTGCTGGCATCCAAAAAGGCCTGACCTGGGTTCAAGAAAACGCCCATGTTTCATTCCCCGGTGTTGCAAACAACACGTTCTCTCTAGGAGCCCTATCCCAGAAGAGCGAATCCGATTCAGCTGCCGAGCTCCTTGCCGATCCTAATGGCAAGGCCAAGGACGAAATCACCGAAGCTGTAAACCACGTTATCGAGAAGCTTATGAGTGGCATTCGAACTGAAGCACTCATCTCCACCGCACTCATCCTCATCTGGCTCTTCGTTTCTATCGGTGGTTATGTGTATGCTGCAACCCAACTGTTTCGTCGCAATGACCCCTATGCCGCGCGTGCCTACGCCCTGGATCCCACAGTCAACAATGAACCCAAGCAAGAAGCTTACGAGGGCGCTGCGCCACCTTCCTATGTCGCTAACGACTACAATGTCAACAAAGCCGCACCTTACACGCTCGAGCGTCGCCCATTCCCAACCTTCGACGCTGAACCCGAGTCAGAAAAGGTCGGCCAAGTAGAAGCGCATGCAATCACCTCGTCTTCCCGTCCAGGCCATCTCCGAGCAAGCAGCCATGGCCAATTAGCTGAACCCTCCCCTCTCGACGACCGAGCAAACCCCTTTTCCGACTACCCACGAGAAAAGTAGAATTTTCCGTCCTGATCCATTGTCGATGATCCGCCGCTCATCACCTGACCTTTTGGCTTGCCTTCTGAGTCTCCCGACAGAACGCGGATCGCCCAAATCGACTGCGATGAGCCGTAATTGCTCAGCGCCGAACCTTGGATTTCTTTGAAGTTTTAGTCTCTTTCATGGTGATGCGACTACGCTCTCTGGAGAGACGCGCATTTCGCCGCGTTGATGGTGGCCCCTGCCCCTCCGCGATTGCGTTTTGGTGCTATACATTTCACTTTGCACAATACTCCCAATGTATTTCTGTGTTTTTGTTTGCGTTATGCTCTGCCTTGTGTGCGCATAAAAAGGATTGATTCCCCTTATCCCTTGTTCCTGTTCTGAAGATGAAGGCGAATCATGTTGTAAGCGATACAAGTCACATTCTTCCTATCTAGTTTCGAAAGATTGGATCTATTCTTACACTTGTTTTTCTTTCATTGATGAGGCTGTGTAATCTCTTTTGGTATGTCTGTTCCCGAGGTCCCTTACGCCCGATCTTCCTCGCCGCCCTCCTTTTTCTCCGTTTCCCTTCTACTGCGCCACTTTGAGCGCTGCATCACCCTGAGCCCGCCTCGCCGTGGCTTGCCCGCTTGGCCGCCTCAAGGTGACCCTCTGGTGTTGTAGTCAAGGACGCAACGAGATCTAGGCCTGTGTGCTGTGATAGAACCGGCAATATGTGGACATGTCTCGCTCATTCGCCGCACCCTTACAACCTCCATAACTCACCGGCCCTTCTTGGATGTATCGCAAGACCCTGCAGTGGCTGTTGCTGGGGGAGTGTTGGACGGGCTGTGTTGCTGATCGATAACAAGCGTTCTGTCTTTCCTCCTTGCTTCTTATTCTTTGTTTCATGCGCGGACTGGACGAAGGATGATGGCAAGTCTACTTGAGTTGAAAGTCGACATATTTGTGTTTGAGTACGGCTGGTTGAAGCAATCCTCGTCACTTTGATGTTGGGTTGGTATTTGCGCGCTTGTCGCGCCGTTTGAGTTGATCCTGTGGCGCTTGCGCCCGGGGCTAGTACGGACATTCATTTAGGTGCGGTGGTGGTGCCGATGGTCCTGGTGTGGACATTGGACCTATTCGAGTGGAATAAAAGGGGAGAGAGATGGTCTTTGTCCAAATTGTATTGCGTTTGCAAGACTGTCGATAGCAAATTGAAGAATACTCCCCAATATCTGTACAACTCCACGCTCCTTAGCCCTAGAATCCAATTTGATCCCTTTTGTACGTGTAATTCATCGCCATCCTTTCCGCTTCCGCTCCGCTTTTATCCGGATCTGTGCCCGGTCTTGCTGCTGGAAGCTTTTTAGCTCTTGGCTGTACTTCTCGTACTCGCCGCTCCAGCGCTCTACCATCTCGCTCACATCTTCCATAAATCCGTCCACGCCACGACTCCAAATCCAAGTGCCCAGCACCAGAAGGCCGCCCCAGAGGACAAGGCGAATCGCCATGTTGATCCAGAACAACACGGCGCGATACATCATGTCCAAGATCTTGAGTGAGATAAAAAAGATGGCGAGCACCGCGAGAATACTAGCGACATCGGGTTGTGTGATGAGTCGCGTGACAAGCGGTGAGAGGTGATTCTGGAGTGTGCGCGTGAGGCCGAGGCCGGTGCTGAGGACGTTAAGAAGTGGACTTGCGAGGGATGAGGGCAGGAGGCGGGGGAGAAGGGACGCATAGTCTGGGACGTATTAGCCTACTGTGTAGAGATACATAAAGTGTAGAGTGGCGTGGGTGAACGTGCCTTGTATAAGGTCCATGAAGTCCATAATGCGTGGTCTATCCAGTATGTGGTTGAATGTATGTTCACTGTCTGGCGGATGGGCGGTGAGATCAATTACTTTGTGGGAGATGCTTTGTCAAGTTTGCTGTAGTTGTGCTGGGGTCTGCTTGCACGTGGCAGGGAGCTAGGGCCATTGTCTGCTGCATGACGATGGCCGCCGAGCTCAACCATGAATCATCTGCATGGAGCTCTCGTTGCGCGCGGCAACGTAGCACAGCAAATACACATGCTCAGATGATTGTGGTAGAGGGCAATTTTCACCATGCTCTCTGCCTTCACCGCCCGGCCTATTGTCGAGCTGAAGCAGCGCGACAAGTCTAGGATCGAGTCCATCCTCGCCTATGGTATGGAGTGTGCTGTAGTGTCAAGACGGGACTGACATGGACAGGCGATCGAGTGCTTGTAGGGCTGAATTCGGGAGCCCTGCGCATCTACCGCGTCAACGACCAGATTGAGGATACCGAGCAGAGTGCCAGGCGGAATAGCGACGACAGCGAACAGGCCGAGCCGCCCACGCCAAAGGCCAGGCCTGCAGATCTCCTGCGCGAGGAGGAGAAGTTCTCGCGCCGTCCGATCCAGCAGTTAGCGATCATCAAGGAAGCCAATATCCTGATTTCACTTTCGGACAACCATGTCTCGATCCACGACCTGCACACGTACACATTACAGGAGAAGCTGGAGAGGACGAGGGGAGCCACTACCTTTGCTGCGGCAAGCAACATTGTCAAAGACCCGACGACGGGGATACCGTCCATCGTGAGCAGGCTGGCGGTTGCTGTCAAGAGAAAGATTATCATGTGGACATGGCAGGACATGGAGTTGACAGGGGATGCAATCGAGATGTCGCTCATCGCCACGGTCAAGAGCCTAACCTGGGCCACCGGCACCAAGATCGTAGCCGGCATGGACCCCGGGTTCGTCATGGTCAACATCGAGACGCAGGAAGTGCAAGACATTGTCAAACCGGGCGCACTGACCGAAGCGGGGAGTCAGGGCGGCGCGCGCTTTGGAGCAGTGTCGTCCTCTGGCATGGGGTATATGGGCATGGCTAGCTGGGTGCCCAAGCCACTTGCGACGCGACTTGGCGAAGGAGAAATGCTGCTGGCTAAGGACGTGAACAGCTTGTTCATTGACACCGAGGGCAACGCCATTGAGAAGCGACAGGTGCCCTGGCATTCGGCGCCGGAAATGATTGCGTACTCGTATCCATACATGCTTACGCTGAACCCGCCGTCAAAGGGTAGTTTAGAGGTGAGAAATCCAGATACGCTGAATATGCTGCAGTCGATATCGCTGCCAAACGTTACCTTTCTCCACGTCCCGCAGCCGAATATTAGTTTGGCACATGCGGGCAAGGGGTTCTTGGTTGCGAGCGATAGGTGCATATGGCGCATGGGGGCGCAGAGCTATGAGACGCAGATTGACGAGCTGGTTGAGGGTGGGCGGTACGATGAGGCACTCAGTTTGCTCAATATGCTAGAAGACACATTGCTGCTAGACAAGGAAAGCCGGGTGCGGGAGATTACGATTCTCAAGGCCCACGCTCTTTTCAATCTTAAGAAGTACCACGAGGCGATGGATCTGTTTACCGATGCAAAGGCACCGCCAGAGCGTGTCATCGCGCTATATCCAAAGTCTATTGCAGGCGATCTTGCGCGGGAAGAGAGCGTCAAGGACGCAGACAGCGTGGAAGAAGAGGAAGAAGTAAATACCGATAAGCCTGTACCAGATGGAAAAGACACGCCGTCTACGATCGGTCGCTCCATGATGGGCAGACTAGTCGGCAACAAGAAGGCCGAGACAGATACTTCATCGATCCGGTCCTCCATCAAAGAAGACTCAGCCGACAGCTCGACGCTCAAAAAGACGGAAAAGTCCGCGTCCGAAAAAGACTTCAAAGACTCCCTCCGCGCCCTCCAATCCTACCTCGCCCAGTGCCGCGTCCAAATAAAGCGCCACATCAACACCGACGGCACCCTCACCACGCCCCTCCCCGACTCCTCCAAGCCCCCCTTCCACCCCTTCATCCTCGACCCCAAGCCAAAGGACTGGACCGCCGCCCTCCTCGCCGTCGCCCAACTCGTCGACACAACCCTCTTCCGCGCCTACATGATCGCCTCCCCCTCGCTTGCTGGTCCACTCTTTCGCCTGCCAAACTTCTGCGACCCATCCGTCGTCCAGGACATCCTCTACGCCACCGCCCGCTACGCAGATCTCATCGACTTCCTGCACGGCAAGCGCCTGCACCGCGAAGCCCTCACGCTGCTCGCGCAGTTCGGCGCCGACGACGGCAACACAGACTCGGTGGCGCCGGCACTACGCGGCCCAGCGAGGACTGTCGAGTACCTCCAGCAGTTGCCGCCCGAATGCATCGACCTCATCCTCGAATTCGCAGAGTGGCCCGTGCGAACGTGTCCCGACGACGGGATGCGCATCTTCCTGGCGGATACGGAGAACGCAGAGACGCTGCCGCGCGACCGCGTGCTGGACTTTTTGCAGCGCATCGATCCCGTGCTCGCCGTGCGCTATCTCTCGCACATCATTTCGGAGCTCGGCGACGCCACCCCCGATTTCCATCAGCGACTGGTGGAGCTCATGTTGGAGCGCTTGCGCTCGGGGACATTTGAAGAAGGGGAGAGGGAAGAGTGGAGAGAGCGCTTGGAACGGTTTTTGAAGCAGAGCGACGGGTATAATAAGTGGCGCGTGCTGCAGATGGTGCCGCAGGAAGGCGAGTACTGGGAGGCGAGGGCGGTGGTGCTAGGAAGGATGGGGAGCCATAGACAGGCGCTGGGGATCTATGTGTTTCAGGTGGGGAATTATGCGAGGGCCGAGGAGTACGCTCTCCAATGCATTGCACCATTTGACGAGGCGTATGTGCTAACGATAAACAGGTACTGCAACGATGTCTACCTCTCGGCCCCCAGCCCAGAGGACCGCGCCTCCATCTACCACACGCTCCTCTCCCTCTACCTGTCTCCCCCTCCCCCCCACGCTCCAAACTGGCCCCCCGCCCTCGCCCTCCTCTCGGCCCACGGCGCCCGTCTCCCCACCTCCACTACGCTCCCCCTCATCCCCGCGTCGCAGCCCGTGCGCACGCTCGAGCCCTACTTTCGCGGGCGCCTGCGCGCGGCCAATTCCGAACTGAACCAGGACCGGGTCGTGGCGCGGCTACGGGCCGTGGAGAAGGCAGCCATCGTGGAGCGGCTAGTGCTTGGGGAGGGGAAGGTAGGACGGGATGGCAAAGTGGTGCCGGGCGGGTTGAATCGGCGGGTGGTGTTGAGTGAGGAGCGGCACTGTGCCGTTTGCCACAAGCGGTTTGGGGGCGCGGCGATTCGGGTCTGGCCCGAGGGCGGGGTTGTGCATTCGGGGTGTCGCGGCGAGGGGAGGAAGGCGCGGTAATGCAGCTTTAAATACATGTATAACTATAATAGACACGGCTGGCGACATCACTCGATGTTTTCTTCGCCGTAGTTTGCTTCGGCTTTGGCGTCTGAGGCACTGTCTTCGGCCATTTTCTCGGTGAGAAACGTGTTGAGCGAGGCCTGCAGTGTTTTGAGGCTGGTGTGGAGGGTTGCCAGGTAGGCGGTGCGAGCGTGGGGAGGAGAGTCAGAGTCAGAGTCAGATGCAGGCGGTGAGAGCGGCAAGGAGAAGGACTGGGTGGTGGTTGGCGAGGCGTATGTTGCTGTGAGAGACGGCATGTTGGGTGGTGGTGGTGGTGGTGGTGGTGGTGGTGGTGGTAGTGTATTATGCTTG
Source organism: Ophiosphaerella narmari (assembly GCA_028456235.1). Lineage (NCBI taxonomy): Eukaryota > Fungi > Ascomycota > Dothideomycetes > Pleosporales > Phaeosphaeriaceae > Ophiosphaerella > Ophiosphaerella narmari. The sequence continues at coordinate 113,663 of JALNQA010000048.1, forward strand.
TACGGTGGATGTTGTGGTGTTGTCGTTGAAGCCATGTTGGCGGGGGGGGGGGTGTGGGTACCTGGTGCCGATCAACGAGCTGAGGCCGAGCTTGATAGACGACAGACGATTGACGACTGACGACAGACTGTCCTTCAATCTGCAATAGCAGCCCCATTGCATTCCTTCTCCGTCCCATGCTGGCCATGGTCAGCCTTTGTTCTCGCCGTTTCTTCTCGTCAAGCTAGTCTGAGGCGCCTGCATCGTTGCACAACATGCCGCAGTCGTCGCCCCGGCCGCAGACCCCCTCGCACCCGTCCCTCCACCTGCTCCATGATTCCGACTCGGACTCGGACGGCTCGCAGGTGACTCTGCAGCAGCACCGCTCTCCCCTGCCCGCCACGCTGCCCGACAGCGCGCCCACGCCTCCCACCACGCACAACTTCTCGCGGCCCGTCGTTGCGCGCGCTGACGCTGAGCATGCGCAGGCCGCACACATCGGCCACCGCCCGCGCCAGCGCTCGCAGGGCTACTTCGAGCCCAGCCTGTCGTCGGCACGGCCCGCCGACATGGCCAGCCAGCTCAACACCAGCCAGATTGCCGCCCAGGCTGCCTACGCCCACCAGGTCGCCCAGCAGCAGCAGCACAACCGCAAGCGCTCCACCACCATCCCCGCGCCGGGCGACAACCCGCCGGGGAGAGGCCCGCCCATGAGCCCGCCGCCCATGCCGACACAGGTCACGTTCAAGACCAACGGCATGACGTACCAGAACGGCGGCGGCGGCGGCGGCAGCAGCAGCAGCAGCAGCAACAGCAGGATGGCTGGGATGGCCGCCACGGCCGCCGCCAACGTCGCCTTCCCCCGCAGTCCCCTGCATTCGCCAGGCATCGAGGGCGCGCAGTCGCCCAAGCCCGCGTCCGCGCCTGTGCCCGCGCCCGCGCCTGTGCCTGTGCCTGTGCCTGTGCCCGAGCCGCCAAAGTCGCGCGAGGGCAAGAGCAGCAAGATGAAGCTGTTCAGCTCCAAGCCCAAGAACATCAAGGTCGACAAGCAGGCTGACGCGGGGAGCCGGCCGCTGCCCTCGCCGGGCAAAATGGGCATTGGCATCCACAGCTCGCAGGCGCTGAACCGCATGATGATGAACCAGTCGACGACGAGCTTGGTCGACCCCCAGGTCGGCAGTAGCAGTGCGTCGCTGTACTCGTCGGCGAATGCCTCGACGTCTACGCTGGTGCCGCCGCGGAGCGACTCGTTCCTGCCGCCGGCGCAGAAGGAGGAGAAGCACAAGCACCACTTTTTGTCGCGGCAGAAGCACAAGCTGAAGGACAAGGACGAGTATAGCTTGCCGCTGTCGTCGGCGAATAGTAATTCGCGGCCGACGGATCCTAATGCGCCGCAGCCGCTGTATTCGTTTGCCGCGCCCTCGTCGCCAGGCCATTCGAGTGCCTTCCCAGGCTCGGTCACGGGCTTGGATCTCAGACATGGAGGGCGCAATCTGCGCCGGGCGAAAAAGGAGGAAAAAGCTGCCGCGTATCTGGATGCCCAGCTTGACCCACCGTACCGCGAGCGAAACCAATCCTTTAGCATCGAGCGCGCGGAATGGCCTTCATCCGGCACCATCAACACGACACCCGGGCACACGACGCCAGGCCAATCCAACACAACCGACATGCTCAACCTCGGCAGCTCCTTTGGGCTCAACGGGCTCTCCCCGGACGACGCATGGCCCCTCCTCAAGGCACGCGTCCTCCTCATCTTCGAAGGCGAAGACCCCCGCCCCCCTGTCGAAGACTTCAACGCCCTCGTCTCCATTCACATCAAGCGCTGCATCCATAAGCGCTCCCCCATCCTCCTCATCGACGACCTGAACGAGCTTCTCACCACGGGCTTCGCCTCCCTCGACCAGACACTACGCCACATCCCGGACGACAGACTCATCCCGCATCTTGTGGAGATGTGGCTCGTCGTCTTCACCTCTATCCTGCCCTTCCTGCAAGCCGTCTTCCTCCCGCTCGACCTGGAATTCCGCGGCACGGGCGTCATGTCGTCTGCGGCCGCGGCCGAGTTCTTCGGCGTCGTGCTCCCGGACGAAATGAACACCAAGTCGCCCGAGAACAAGAACATTCCTATCCTCGGCGAGCTGGATGTGCGCCGCATCACCCTGCTCACCTTCCGCGACACCGTCGTGCTCCCAAGATATACGTCCCTCATGTCCATCTTCTCGCGCCTCAGCCTGCAAAACCTCAATCCCAACCTCGAATCCCCCTCGCCCCTCGACGTCTCGTCATCACGCTCCCGGGCTACATCCAACACCTCCGCCGGCTCCTTTTCCTCCACCACCCAAACAAGCACGCAGACGTACCTCCAGCCCCCGACAACGACGACGCAAATGGACTCGACGCACGTCACCGAGACGGTGGGGCGCATGTTGCAGTGCGTTAGCGTGCTGGTTAGTTTGCAGAGTGGGGATGAGAAGCAGGAAATGATGGGGAGGGTGGGGAGGGAGTTGAGGTATAATTGGCTAGGCAGGGGGAGGACGGGGAGGCAGAGGCAGGGCTTTGTTGGGTCCAGGAGGGGCGGGGTGGGGGTTGGGATGGGTGGGATGGGAGGAGGAGTTGGGGTTGGGGCGTAAGGGGGAATGTATTTCACGCCATGTACACCATATTATGATTGCTTTGTTTTTGTTTGGCTTTTGGGATCGGGGGGGGGGGGGCTACAGGGGTTGTGTGCTTTGGACGGAAGATGGGGTTGGGATTGGGAAGGAGGCGTTTGTGGATGTTAGTGAGTGCGAGTCCTTTTTACACATCGTGGTAGAAACGACCAAGTGCGTGGATTAGGGGCAACGTACGAGAAACATAGACATGCGACTCTACCCACAAGCACAAAACCACACAACCCGCATCCAACCAACGCACCTGTCAAAAACTCGCCAGTGTCACCGCATTGCTCCGTATCCAGCTCCTTGCCTTCCCCTTCCTACCCTGTCCCAGCCAATCTACCACCTACCCCACCGCAGCACCCACTTCAGTACGCGCACCACCCATCCATCTCCCTTTCCCCTTCCCCTTCCCCTTCCCCTTCCCCTTCCCCCTCCTCTCCCTCCCTCGCCGTCGTCTTCACCTTGTGCGCCATCGCCCATCTGCCCCGCCTCCAAAAACGACTCAAACGTGTGCGCGCGATTACATTGCCGTGCGCTGTCGTCGTCAACGGCGGCGACGACGACGACGGTGGCGGAAGCCCGTGTGTCTGATGTGCTTGACTCCGGCGCCGCGACGCACGCAACATATTCTGACGACGTTGTGCTTTTGGGGGGTTCCGGTGACGGTGTACTTTTGCGTGGGGAGGGCGGTGTTGGGGGGGTATGCATGGTTGTTGAGTTGGGGCTTGGTTTGGAGTGGGAGTTGCGGTAGGATGTTGGGATGGAAGTGTGGTGTGGAAGAAGTGGATGTTAGGGGGTGGGCAATGCCATGGCATGATTGTTTCGGTGTTTTTGGTAGGTGCTGTTTGGTGCTTTGGTTTGGGCGGTTTGTGGATGCGGTGCAGGTGCGTGTGGGAATGTGGTGAAGGAGAAGGAGGAAGGAGAGGGTGTGGGAAGGAGGAAGTCGAACACGAGAATGAAATTTAGGAACTGCAAACTGTAAGGGTATCGTGTAGCTGGAGGAGTATGGGGGGGTTATAATACCTGTACTCCGAGAATGATAACCTGAATTAGGTTATGATGCTTTATTTATACTTAACGTACCCCGGTCCCTAAGTACTATATCTTGAGCTGCTTCCAAGCTTGGGGAAACATTTTCAGATTTCCCTTTGCTTTTTCTCCATTTGGAAATATTTACTTCCAACTTTCAAGTTAAATCCAGGTAACTGAAGGACGTTCGTTCCCGAGTTGACACCATTTTTCAGCCGCTGCAAGGTGGCAGCTCCAGCCTCAGCCTTGCCCGGGCTGATGGCGAGCGCTTTCATCACCAGGCTGAGCTCTTGTCGCAACCTGTCGTCAACAACCGTTCTTTAGACTGCCAACTACTGTGATGGCTTCCTCGATATCTTTTGGTCCGACAAACTCTGGCTTTCAAGCTGGCATCATCAACGGACCGGTCAGCACTGAGTTCCACCTTCCTCCTGGTAAGTTGCAAGGGTGCTAGGAAGCTCTGTGCTGACGACGGCCCGGCCTTACTATAGAACGCCCAGAAACTCCACCTGTCCCGTCAGCCGTCATACCGTTTAGTCGCGATCGAGACTTCATCGAGCCGGGGACGATACTCAAGCAGATCGATCAAAAATGCGCGGTTCCGGGCTCAAGAACTGCGCTTGTCGGTCTAGGTGGCGTGGGGTAAGCACGAACGCGTATAGCACCAGCTGCACCTAACAATTCACAGCAAATCGCAACTTGCCATCGAATACGCCTACCGCACCGGAGAACGCTCACCCAGTACGTGGGTATTCTGGGCGCACGCGAGCAACGCGGCGCGACTCGTGCAGAGCTTCCGAGACATTGCCAATTATATCAAGCTCCCAGGGCGACAAAATCCAAAGGCCAACATATTCCAGCTGCTACACGACTGGCTGTGCGACAAAAGGAGGAATTGGGTGCTCATACTTGACAATGTCGATAATGCTGGCTTCCTCCTCGAGGCTCAAAGCAGTGGCGGCGGTAGCAAAGGGGACAGTCGCGGCAAAGGTCGCAAGGGCCTGGACAGAGAAGACTCGCGGCCGCTCGTGTCGTATCTGCCGCAGTGTCAGAATGGTTCTATACTTATAACAACTCGAGGGAGAAATGAGGCGCTGAAGTTGGTTGAGCAGCACGACATAATCACGGTTGAACCGATGAGCGAGGCTGATGCGCGCACCCTCTTGGAGAAGAAACTTGGGAAGCAGGAGGACAATAACAGAATTGCCGAGCTTGCTACGGCACTTGAATTCATGCCGCTAGCTATCGTGCAAGCAGCCGCCTACATCTCCCAGCGAGCGCCCCGTTGTTCAGTGCAAGAGTATCTGGGAGAGTTTCGGCGAAGCGATCGCGAGAGGGCAACGCTTCTCGATTTTGAAGGCGGGCAACTGCGCCGAGATCGGGAGGCAAAGAATTCCATCATCATCACCTGGCAAATATCGTTTGATCATATCCGTCGAATCAGGCCGTCAGCATCCAATTTGCTGTCGCTAATGAGCTTCTTTGATAGGCAGGGGATTCCTGAGGCACTGGTTCGGAATCGAGCCATGGGTACGGAATTCTGCGAGGCGCCAAAGTCGCGGCACTCTCGAGGAATTAAATACCTGAAACTTATTTTCTATAGGAACAAAAACCGCCATAAAGGCCAGATTCAGGACCCTGAGTGTAGAGATTTTGTTGACAGCTTCGAAGACGATGTGCTCATTCTAAGAAACTTCTCTTTTATCCGCATAGACAAAGACAAAACCACCCTCGAAATGCATAGACTAGTGCAGCTAGCCATAAAAAGGTGGCTTGAGGCGCACGGGCAGCGGGAAAGATGGGAGCATCAATTTATTGTAAGTCTCTGCTCAGAGTTTCCGACTGGAGAATACGAAAATTGGGCAATATGCCAGGCGCTTTTCCCGCATGCGAAATCTGCGGCTGCGCAGAAGCCAGAGAATCAAGAGTCGTTAAAGATGTGGGCTACGATTCTGTACAGAGCGGCATGGTACGCGGAGCAGGTCGGAAATGGGGCTGAGGCGGAGGAAATGTCGGTTGCGGCAATGGAAGCGCGGAAGAAGCTGCTCGGCCGGGAGCATGAAGATACCCTATGGAGTATGTCATTAGTTGGCGATGCTTATAACCTCAGGGGCCAGTGGAGTGCGGCAGAGTCGCTGTTTGTGCAAGTGATGGAGACTTGCAAGAGCAAACTCGGAGTAGACCATCCAGACACACTAACCAGCATGTCCAATCTAGCGTCGACGTACAGGAATCAAGGGCGATGGGAAGAGGCGGAGTCGCTGGACGTGCAAGTGATGGAGACGAGCAAGAGCAAACTCGGAGTGGACCATCCAGACACACTAACCAGCATGTCCAATCTAGCGTCGACGTACAGGAATCAAGGGCGATGGGAAGAGGCGGAGTCGCTGGACGTGCAAGTGATGGAGACGAGCAAGAGCAAACTCGGAGTGGACCATCCAGACACACTAACCAGCATGTCCAATCTAGCGTCGACGTACAGGAATCAAGGGCGATGGGAAGAGGCGGAGTCGCTGGACGTGCAAGTGATGGAGACGAGCAAGAGCAAACTCGGAGTGGACCATCCAGACACACTAACCAGCATGTCCAATCTAGCGTCGACGTACAGGAATCAAGGGCGATGGGAAGAGGCGGAGTCGCTGGACGTGCAAGTGATGGAGACGAGCAAGAGCAAACTCGGAGTGGACCATCCAGACACACTAACCAGCATGTCCAATCTAGCGTCAACGTTTTGGAATCAAGGGCGATGGGAAGAGGCGGAGTCGCTGTTTGTGCAAGTGATGGAGACGAGCAAGAGCAAACTTGGAGTAGACCACCCTCTCACGCTGGCCAGCATGACCAATCTAGCGTTGACGTATGGGAATCAAGGGCGATGGGAAGAGGCGGAGTCGCTGGGGGTGCAAGTGATAGAGACTCGCAAGAGCAAACTCGGAGTGGACCATCCAGACACACTAACCAGCGTGTCCGGTCTAGCGTCGACGTACAGGAATCAAGGGCGATGGGAAGAGGCGGAGTCGCTGGGGGTGCAAGTGATGGAGACTCGCAAGAGCAAACTTGGAGTAGACCATCCAGACACGCTGGCCAGCATGAATAACCTTGCGTTCACTTTTAAGGGCAAAGGTGATAAGGGGAAAGCTATTAGGCTAATGGAAGAATGCGTTAGAAAACGGAAGTATATCCTCGGCCTAGATCACCCATACACGAAGGGCTCAGAAGACACACTTAATAGTTGGCGCATAGAAGGCTTAGCCCTTGGTTCCTTAAGCGAAGAATTATTATAGTAATAAATATTCCTCATAGTCAAGCCCATTAAAACTCCTGCCCTAGTCTTCCTCTTCTACATTATTACTTGTATTAATTGTCTGCCTACGGTTCTTCATCCCCCTTTTAATATAATCACTTAGGCCGTCTTTATATAGTTAAATACTGTACTAGGACAAAAGTTTAGCACGCCAAGCTTAACTCACCGTGTACCTCCAAACTGCGTCACCACTCCAACCTACCACAACTATGGCTACACCGCTCCGATTTAGACGAGAGATAGATAGAAATGCTCGCAGAAAGCCAAATTTGAGTCTAGACGAGCGCAACAGGATTATTGGGGTAGTGTTAGCTAGTGTAGGGCACTCTGAAGTTGCACGCTAGTTCTGCTACACCACTTAGCTGTAACCAAGATCATGAAAAAATACCGCGAAACAGGCAATGTCAAAGATAAACCTCGCAGTAGCTATCTATCTATACTACCGCTACACTAGAAGAAGCTCATCTATCGTAAGGCTCGTGCCTAGCCAAAGATTAAGTACTCAGAGCTTGCTAAAGCTGCTGTAGTTGTAGCAGCAGTTAGGACTCCTTTAAAGCTACCTAGCTACAAGACATTGTACCGCTTTATTAAAAGACGTGGCCTTAATAAAAATCCATGCAAAAAGCGACCAAAACTCAAGCCAACCTATGCTTAGAAATGCCGGCAGTTCTGTCGACAGCATCGCTACTTTTAGTAGCATTTGCATATACTTAAATTCTTAGATGAGTGCTCTCTTTAGAAGGGCTCTAGCTACAACCGTAAGTGGTGCTTTCGGTTCTCGTAGGAGAAATAGAAACCAGAGATGATAACTGAGGTCGACGCCTATGGGCGCCCTGCCCAGATGGTATAGGGATCTATATGGCTGGATAAACGAGGCAGACTGCGCCGCAGTCCACTCGTCATTATAGAAGACAAAGTACCTATAATTCGTCCGATCTCGGGGGGTGTCCGGTTACGTAGGGGTAGATGTTACATCTAGATGTGCGGACGCTTTGGGAACAAGATAGGAAGCTTTCTCTATCGAGGTTGTTTTAAGGTGTGCGGTCGATATTCAAGCAATTTTTGCGTAATGAGTCCAATCATTCATTCATTTGAAACTAGATTATCCAAAAGAGCATGTTAAGGAGAGCCTATGCTGGCATATTTGGGTTTCAACATCTCGCCATTCATCTCATAAAGGTTATTCGCTTCTCCTACAATTCTCCACATATTGAGCCCATCCACTGGTCGTGGCACAATCTGGGGGTGTTGAATGCAACGAGGCTGCCGTCCTCTCACATACGATCATAGGGCGTCACAAATAGGCTTCTAGTCCACTCAGCCATATATAAACAGTATACTAGTAGACTATTTATTGATACCCCTACTATAAGAGGCTAGTTACTCTAGGTTAGATTTGAGTTATATATATAGTATTAACTGTTGAGATTGATAGCAATAATTAGCTACTGCATATTGCTGCTGTGCGCGTCGTAACGCGCGCTAACAGTACAGTCGGAGAAGGGAATATATTGTAAGTTGGAGTGGAAGAAGAACTGATACCGCTCCCTGAAGATACATATGAGCTCTTCTTCTTCGGACCGCTGGTTCTAGGTAATATATTGACTCTTGAGAGCTCGAAGAGGCTTCTTGCTAACCTAATCGATGTTATAAAGTGGGGACGGTCTGAGTTTCAAACGTGGTGCGGTGCTAATATATAGAGGGTTTTAGAAAGTGGATAGCGCATTGGGATGTTGTAGTGAAAAGGAGAAATAGGTAGCAACTTTTGAATACTCCATTATGAAAGAACGCGTGGGACTGCCGGACTGGAAGGAGATATATCTGTGCGAAGCACTTGAATATATTGAAGGCTTTGTTATGGATCCCAGACCAAGTACCCTACCTGGTTAGGAAACCTTGGCACCTTTTACAAGACTTAGTATTACCTTAACGCGGCATTAGCTACCCTAGACTTTTCTTTGTCTACACCAAAGGTTATGGCGGGGTTGCCATATCATACGGATCGCTCCTTTCTTTTAGTCGCTACATATTTGTCCCAAGACTCGTGCTATAGGCAGACGAAGCTTGTAAGCGGGATATTGAATACATGTATCTACACCCTCGCGAGGGGTCAGATTTTGGGCGATGAATAGAAATGTCCAGTTCCGGTCTGTTGGATGCCACGAGATTTTGGGGCGGGTAAACTACCGCCTAATCAGATGTCGACCCCACAATCAACCACTCCGCGATGCAGCGCAAAGTAAGGCTATGCGAATATCTCCGACTTGTCTAACAGTGCATAAGCACATCACGCCATATGCAAATTTCACAGACTCGTTGACGCTTCTGCTGACCGACAAGAAGCTCTTCTTATAGGTACGCCGAGTCATTATCCTTTTCGAAAACTACGCAAGCCAGAGGTAACGCAAGCGATACTGCACCCGGACACGGTTTTAGCTTGCACAAGACGAGAACGATGAGATAGTGCCCGTAAAATTCACCCTCAACGTTCAACCCCGCCATAATCCGCGGATACTTTGCTGATCAGGTAGTGCCTGCTAGCCTCGCCAGCCCACCTTGTTTCTCAGACACTACAACCTAAGCAACGTCGACTGCTTTAGCGGACACATACGTATATGAGCTGTCATTCGCCACCGAGGGAGGACAGCGATGAGCAATAGCACCAGACTAGAGACTCGGTGCACGGAAAATGACGGCTTTGTTAGAGTAGGGTCACCGGAGGACAATGCTGCCCGCTACCTTCAACAGCAGTGGCCAGTACCAGCAATGCCCACTTTACACAGTAGTCCCCATTTTTTATCCAGACTAAGCGATGAAGGCCAGATCAGGCTGCTGAAGGTCCAACCCGAAGCGGATGGAAATCAAGAAATCCGATGCGAGCTCGAGACGGTCCATTTGAAAGACAATCCCAGCTATATCGCCCTCTCTTATACATGGGGGCCTCCAACAGCTGAAGCGGCCGGCGCAGGGGTCACTAGCATTCCAACCCATGCTATTAGGTGCAATGAGGACATTATCCTAGTCACCCGGAATCTGTATGACTTTATTCAGAGAGTCCGCCACGACCATGAGCTTAAATCACAAAGATTATGGGTTGATTCTATCTGCATTAACCAGCAAGACCCTACAGAGAGGGGTAATCAAGTCTCCTTCATGGCCTCTATCTACCGCTCGGCCTCTATGGTTATTGCGTGGCTAGGCGAGGAGGATGTCTACACCGAAGAGTCCTTCGCGCTCATTAAGGCTATAACAACCCTCTGCACAGATTGTCGTAAGCAGATCATGCCCAAGAATATAGATTCTGAAGCTTTTGGGAATATTCTTGGGCCCCTTGCTAATGATCGCGTCTGGGGTTCGTTGAGACAGTTCTGGCGGCGCAGGTACTTCAGACGAGCTTGGATCATTCAAGAAGTGGCACTAGCCAAGAAAGTGGTAGCCCGGTGTGGCCGCCATACCATCGACTGGGACCGCATTGCTCAAATGTCATGGTTTTTGACCGTCACTCCTTGGGCACGCTTCCTGAATGCGGGGATACACGAGCCAACCGACCGAGAGTACTCGAATCATGCCCTGCCGTTATATCTCGCCGCGAGTGCCAAGCTGGAGCGATCAGAGAGGTGCCACACTCTATTATATGCTCTTATTAGGGCACGGCGGTTCGAGTGCTTGGACCCCAGAGACAAGGTGTATGCCCTCCTTGGCCTTGCTGCAGATTACACTAAGGAAAAGTCGCGTCTGCAGCCTGTGTATGGGGATCGCTCGGTTGTCAAAACCTACGTTTGTGCAGCGGTTCAGATATTGGAAGATGCTGATGATCTACTGCTCCTTGCCCACGCCGAGGGGCAAAACTTCCAAAGGATTGAAGGTCTCCCATCCTGGGTTCCGGACTGGTCCTGTGCAAAAGGCCTGGGCCTTGGGCTAGTCGGTTATACAAGGTTCACAGCTGCAGGGGACCTGCCAAGGAGTCTGAGAATAGACGAACCAAACATGTCGTTGGCCTTGCACGGGCTGCAACTTGACCGGATCGTTCAAGTCGGCGAGTCCAAGGACGAGGCGCTCATTCACAGGAAGCCCGCGTATTTTCCCGGCTGGATCTCTATCCTGTCCACTCTTCCACCGGCATATCACAACGGACAGCTAAAAATCGACGTGTTCTGGAGAACCCTCATTACCGACACAGCTGCCCACCTTACTCACTCAGCACAGCACCCAGCTCCAGGGGAATTCAGACTCGCATTCTACGACTGGCTAACGCGCATTGCCCTGAGCTGGATGGACGAGCCGCCATCTATAAAAAAGAAGCGTTTCTTAGAAGGGCTTACCCGCCTTGCCGCCTCGGACGAGACCGGGCTCGTAGCAACTATTGCGGAAAAACTAGACATGGGTCTGACAAACAATTCACTATCTCACTACATAACTAAACTGGAGGATACGGGTATCAGTGATCCCCCTGATGCAGATGAATATGAATCCATCCTCGGCCACTCTTCCCAAACAAGACTCTTACGAACTAGTGCCAACTATCTCGGCCTCGGAACTGCATCCGTTAGAGAGGGTGACTCTGTATGGATATTGTCTGGCTCTCGAGTGCCCCTCATCTTACGAGAAACTGGCTCGCTCAATGAGTATCGCCTCGTAGGAGGAGCATATATTCATGGGTTCATGCAAGGGGAAGCGCTGATGCCTGACACGGCTCTTACGAGAATTAAAGTTGTGTAGTATTCGGTCCGAGGGGAGTTATTATTATTGCTCTTGCTTCAGGCCCTATTCAGTCACCTCCCCGGGTCCATGGAGTGAATTCAAGTACACTACAAGGCCAACTAGTATGGATAGCGAGTATAATCGGGTTGGAGTTGAGCTAACTCACAGTTGCCGTATAGTGAGACGGGGGAGCCATGTGTAAGTGGTATGAACTATACTGCGTTAATAGATTCTGGAGGGGCAATGAATACATGCATAGACGGGTTTGAGCGCAATTTATGTTCATATATCGCATAATTATCCATACAGCATTTGACTATGTGCCGCGGTATCGGCGGCGCTAATGAAGTCAAGCTGCTTTGCCACTGTTTAGTCACCAGGCATCCGTTTACGGATGCATTTTATCTCCGCGGAAAATGGATTAAGCAAGAGGATAATTAGCCGTAATTACAACCTTACAAGTGACACCCAAGGTACTCCAACTCGCTACCACTAACAGGGAGGATAGCCGACCCGCTCTAGCCATGGCATTGTGGGGTGGCAAGCTCTGTAAGTTAGGTTCTCTTAGGAGTTAACAAGGGTAAGCTAGATCGCAAGGCTACGGGGCTAAGGTTAGCCTACTTACCCTAATATTTTATGGAACTTTAGGACTTACCGACCATAATCTTAGCTAAAGTAAATTATGCTAGTAGTTTGGTAGGAAACTACGAGCGAATCCCCGCCGTTGTATGCCTTTGATCTTGCACTGTCTATTTTCTTTTCGTCCTCGAAAGAATACTTAATCGATAGGTATACATTTTCATTTTCGACCCTGGGACCATAAGGACACTACAAACATAGAGATAGACGATTTTATCAGTCCATCCACCCATAACAGAACAACCGCCGTGATAAAATAAAAAGGTTGAGTTAGTGCTTTGACTTCGCCGAAGACGCGCTCGATTCATGTAGGGCCACCATCTCCGTTTGCACCTCTAATCGGGACGATTACCTACTCTATATAGTTGTAACGTAATCTAATAGAGGGTTGCTACTCGCCACGAAGTAGGGTTATAGCTATTATACCTGTAGCTATACAAAGTCTTCAGGCCGACGTATGCTCTGCAGCCTTACGTTCAAAATTTCTCCCCATCAACCAGCTTACTTCTTGTAAATTCGCCACTTCACAAGGTTAGGGCATGTGTGCTTTATAAGTTTTCATTCAACTATTTTAATTATAGAAGATCCTTTGGTTACCTAGTTCTTAAAAAGCTTTTCACTACGGAGCGTATTCAAGTAGGTGCCTTCATGTAAAGTACGATACAATAGATTGAAGGGTTTGATAAGACGTGCCGCATTTGAAATGTGTCGAGAACATAATACTATGCATTCCCACAAAGAGCGACACAGACGCCTAACAAAAACGATAAGGCCGTAAAGCTAAAAACCTTAGTCACGCGGCTCACACATAACCTTACTCATCTTCCCAATTAGAAGTGTCATCTTCAGAGGAAACACAACATATCCCACAGAAACCTGTTCCCTCTCCTTCTCCGCCAAACGTCGTAATGGATTCTACTAGTAAGGATGCAGGCGGACGCGATTGCGGCTCCACCGAGAGCATTTGTTGGGCCCAGCCAAGGGCTCTGTTGTCAGACAACTCCCCCGCCCTTTCTAGCTCTGCAACAAGCTCTAGCGAGGTATCAGGACTTGTGCAAATGAAGGCTTGCCATGACCCATGCTGCTTGTAGAACTCATCCATGTACTGAGTCGTCTTGCCCTTAAGAACAGCAATCATCTCCATAAAGACAGCACCTAGACTCCAGATGTCAGACATTGTATTCCGAGACCCGAGCAAAGCGACCTCTGGCGCACAATATCTTGGGGTTATCCCGTTCGCCATGCCTATTATGGTACTACCGTTTGCATCCGTGAAGTCGTGAGACAAGCCAAAGTCTGTAAACAAAACTCTCCCACCGTTTACAAGAATGTTACCTGGCTTGATGTCCTTGTGTCGAACTTTCTTCTCATGTAGAAACTCAAGTGCCGTAGCTAGGCAGCCAAAGAAGGTTCGCAGCTCTGGAAGTTTAGAATTGTTGACACGCTTTAAGTAAGCGGCTAGGTCCATCTCGGCAACAGGAGACATTATCAAACTAATGTACTGAGGATCCGTGTAACTGCCAACAAATTCCACAATGTGATGATGCTTTAGGCGTTTTAAGACTTCGATCTCAGCGATGAACTGCTTTACGTATTCTTTCTGTCGACCTCTAAAGGCTAAAGCTCGAGGCACTTGCTTCTTCGCGTACTCCTTAAAGCTGATCAAGCTGAGTACTCTGTCAACCTGGCCAAATCCACCCCTGCCTAAGATTCCTTTCGTCTCAAATGGAGGTGATTCGCCTTGCTTGTAATAGCAATGCTGGCCTTTTCCACCCTTTTTTAGGTTTATTGACTTTGTCAACACTAGGCTCTGAGCTCTTACGAATGACGCTTTGACACTTGGAAGTAAACAACCTGGAAGGCTGCGTTCGGTAACAGGGAACCAGTAATCGGAAAAGTCGACATCGATGAGAGCATCGAGGAGGTTCAGATAGCCAATAGTCCGAAGGATAACATATGTCCGCGGCACCTTGCTCCATGGTTGATGGGAGTGCCTCAACAGCGATGATATTTCGTTGATCTCTGAGTCAGTATATGGTTCGCGGCTGTTCTGCCCCTCTGAAAAAAAGCGATTTAGCCGACTAGCTAAGGCCTGCTGAGTAGTGTTACTGGCCGTTAACAGTGAAGAGGGGTGCAGCTGCACTTCTTGTAACAAGCGTATGGTTGCAAGCGTGTTTTCATGATCTTTGCCAAGCGTCCTCTCCCATCCGTCTGCTGCTTGTCGGAGCAGCTCCTCAGCCTCATTGTACTTCTTCTAATTGTAGAGTGTATGCCCTAGCCGGTACTTATTATAGAGCGTTTCTTTATGATCATTGCCAAGCGTCATCTCCCACCCGTCCATCGCTTGTCGGAGCAGCTCCTCGGCCTCACCATACTTCTTCCGATAGTAGAGTGTACTTCCTAGCCGGTGCTTGCTGTAGAGCGTGTCTTCATGGTCTTTTCCGAGCGTTCTCTCCTGCTCGTCTACTGCTTGTCGGAGCAGCTCCTCGGCCTCACCATAATTCTTCTGATAGTAGAGTGTACTTCCTAGCCAGTACTTACTATAGAGCGTATCTTCATGACCTTTGCCAAGCATCCTCTCCCGTCCGTTCACTACCTGTCGGAGTAGCTCCTCGGCCTCACCATACTTCTTCTGATAGTAGAGTGTACTTCCTAGCCGGTGCTTGCTGTAGAGCGTGTCTTCATGGTCTTTACCAAGCGTCCTTTCCCACCCGTCCACTACTTGTCGGAGCGGTCCCTCCGACTCACTGTACTTCTTCTGATAGTAGAGTGTAAGTCCTAGTCGGTGCTTGCTGTAGAGCGTGTCTTCATGATCTTTGCCAAGCATCCTCTCTCGCCTATCGGCTGCCTGTCGGAGCAGCTCCTCAGATTCACTGTACTTCTTGTGATCGTAGAGTGTGAGTCCCAGTCTGAACTCTTCCCCCCCCACATCTTGCAATTTCGGCCTTAGAGACATTCTATTATCCTGATCTTAAGTATATCAGCCTCTTATTGCTATCGCAGATCGATCCGTATATATAGCGGCTGAGCTAGCGGAGCGGAAACCGCGTGGGTCAGGCTGTAGCAGCGCCGGCGCTACTGGCTTTTATTAAGCCTAAATTACATTACGCTGCGAGCACGAAGGGGAGTTGATGGCCTTAGCAGTGTCTTAGTTCGTTTCTGTTCAGTGAACTCGCCTGAACTCGGAGTACGCGCGAGGACAATGTCTCGTAACGCAGCATCCTCTTTATAAAACGCTGCTTAGCTTATAAACTCACCGATGTCACGGTAATGCTCCTCTGACATTTACCTACTGTGGGATGTCCTTGTTGGTTTATTACTCTAAATGAAAGTGAGTTGGTCCATCTTTCAGTTTGATCAGGCTGTAACACAGCTGTAAGATTAGGATCAGAACTCGGATATGGAAATATGTTCTTCCGATACTCGTGTATTTGTTCCTCATTACTGTTCGAGTGTACGCGCTGCTTTAAGTTTGACGTTACTTGCCGCTACTAGCAAGGGGGATGGCAAATCTACAAGAGGTGAGCTAGTTGACGGGCCACCAGAGAGATGGCCAAGTTTGACGACAAAGCTGTAGAGCTTTAGGCAGCCTGCTTCTTACACTTTGCATAACGTGGTTTACAAGCGAGCGCCGGGCCCCAAAACACACCAAAAACAGTCTCTTGAATCTCAACTACAGCTGTATAAAATACTCTAAAATCTTATATATAGCTTTTTATGCTTATTCTAAGTCTATCCTAGAAGTCTTAGCTTTATAGGTTCTATCGTTCCTAAGATATAATATTTTAGTCCCTAATTTTCTATCTTTATTGATTATCTTACTTTATCTCAAAAACAACTTGACATATTCATTTTAAACTTAAGGATTAGTCTTGAGATAGGTATATAAGGCTTATACTAGATTTTTAGATCATTCTACTAAGCTATTGCTGAGATTCAAGAGGTTGTTTTTCGACTTTTTTGGTGTGTTTTGGGGCCCGGCGCTCGCTTGTAAACCACGTTAGCCATAGGTCCAATAGCTACAACTCTATTCCCTATTCCGTTAGACTGTGTGCTAATTATACTAGCCAAAATTAGTAATTATTCCACCCGGGGGTACTATGGTAGCGACTGTTAAGACCTCCTGACCGACAAGATGTTAGTCAAAGGGCAAGCGGTTAGTTCTTATGGAAGAACGAGTTGGTAACTAGTATTGGTATACTATTCCGAATAGAAAGTTTGAACACAACGAGCCATAGGGACTCATCGCCTGGGTTATATACGTGCCTTACTCGTCTCTTGATCTCTTCACTCTCCTCCTCTTTAGAGACCGGACGCGCTCTTTGCTCTCCGGATACGAGGGAGAGCAATAGATCACGTCAAAATCACGTGTAACTTACGCCACACTCTACGCCACTGTTCGTGACCACTTTAGGTATAGCGTACATGAGCGACACGCATAGCCAGATCCTTGTTCAGGAATAAAGAATATAATTGCTGTCGTCTAAGTGGCCCGCTTTACCCATTCACAGCCCGGCGCAGCCTCAGTTGCATCAATGCAGGGCTGGCTTGGAATTGAAAGCGTGCGACGAACTGCTAGCGATGCGCGGTACTATATGCGATAATTGTATTTATGCTCTACCCTCCAACTTTATTGCGTCAACCTTATGTGAAGTGCGCTGCTAAGTTAGCGCCCGCTTCACGTAGCAACCCTACAATCTGCTCATGGCCTCTTTCCGAAGCTGCCTGGAGTGCGTCGCCGCCTTGCGCGTTGACGTTGGCACCCTTATCTAGTAGTAGCTTTACGACCCGCTCGTGGCCTTTGAATGACGCTGCCCGTAGTGCGTTGCCACCCTGCGCGTTGGTGTTGGCGTTGACGTTGGCACCCCTATCTAGTAGCAGCTTTACGACCTGCTCGTGGCCTTTGAATGAAGCTATCCAGAGTGCGTTGCTGTAGCGTCCAGGCTGCGCGTGTATGTTGGCACCCTTGTCTAGTAGCAGTTTCACGATCTGCTCGTGGCCTCTAAATGAAGCTATCCAGAGTGCGTTGCCGTAGCGTACAGACTGCGCGTTGACGTCGGCACCCTTATCTAGCAGCAACTCAGCAATCTCACAGTGCCCATGTTGCGCTGCGTACATCAGGGAGTTTTGGCCGCTACTGTCCTTCGCATTGATTGTGCTTACTTCATCTTCTCTTATTGTGCGCAGAAAGTCCTTCGCTACGTTACATAGCCCGAATCGCGCTGCCCAATGCAAACCCGAAATAATAGGATATTCTTGACTGTACCCTTTGCGCTTGTAGCCAGTAACGAATAATGCCTGTACAGCACACGAAAATGTACCATTGTGAGCAAGAAATGCACGAGTTAGGTAAGCAACCTTAGCTTCGGCATGTTGCACATGTTCGCCACCATGTTTGGCTGCGTAATCTAGAAGTTTATGCTGATGCAGCCTCCCTTCGAACTCCTTGTCAGTGGCACAGCGACCGCTGTCAAAGACGCTAAAGGACAGGTAAGTTAGACATGTCTCCGCGAGAGACACCTGTCCATCTGGGTTCAACCTAGAGCCAACACGCTCAAAGTATTCCTGTGTAGTATAGTGTACGAGGCGGATAATAGCACTCTCTTGGTCGACTACGACTAGCCCAGCGCAAACAGACACTATATCGTCTACGTCAGGTTTGTTTTCCGGGTCGAATTCAGCTTCACCAGGCTTGACTGCTAGGGCATAGCATATCTCCGTAGTGTTAAGCGGTCGCTTCGCAAGCGTGATCCATGTTAGAACGTTCTTCGCTAGTCTATAATGGCCGGCTCGCTGGCCTTCGATCCTCTCTAGTGCTTCGCTATACGCATTATCGAGCGCAGCTGCACCTTTCGAGAGTGTAGCGAGGGTTGATTTCACTTCTTTTACGGTTATCTTGTCTAATAGTGAATCTATGTGTAGACGAGCAAGTAGAAACCTTAAGTGTGTAAGTGTGTATCACTGCAAAGACGAGAAGCAACTTACATGCCGTCGACAGCCTCTACTACCCTTTCCCGTACTATCTGTTGCAAAATTTCATTTCGCTGGACACATCTAGGCAGCCGGGATATCTGGCCGGTCACGAACTGCTTGACGTCCTCATCACTGGCCCTTACTTCGAGCTTCAATGCTTGCTGGAAAGCGTTTTCAACGTCTGGAATGAAACGCGAGGTAGCCATCAATCGAATATCTGCCACCTTTACTAGATCAAAAAGCTTATCTAGAAGCTGGCGACGTGTTTCGTTTGGACATTCGTCTAACGCATCAATAACAATATAAACGTACGGGTACTGTGCGACCACGCTTCGGAGAGTACTGTAAATTTCATCGAGTGATGGCTTGGTTCCCCGGCTAGCATGTTTCTGATGTAATTGTTCCATAGGCCCCATTGCCGACACTCGACCCTGACCTAGCTGCTTAAGGATAGCTGCTAGTATGCTGGCAGCGTCTTGGTCTGCTTGAGATTTGTAGTTGCAGTAAATATACGCAACGCCGTATGCCCCGTTCTGCAGTGAGTTTAAGAGCTGGTCGACAGCGATAGCTGCCACCATAGTCTTGCCAGCTCCTGGGATCCCTGGGCAAAAGAGAGTGGTTTTGGCCTCGTTAAGCCATTGTGCCACCTCAGGTGCGCCTAGAAACCACTGGCCTGTCCCTTCCTGCCTGCGCTTTATGATGTCCGATTGCTGAGCAGGATAGTCGCTAGACGATATCCATCCTAGAAGTGCGCATTGACCTGCAGTGACTTGTCCCTGCTGGGATTTGTCGACAGCAGACTGGATAGCTATTACGTGCGTCTGAATCAGGTTGGTATCATCTTTGATCGCTTGAGAGAGCTTGCTTGTGTGTATAAGCTTAGTAGTTGTAGTGCTAGTACAAAACTTACAAGTGGTCCATCTCTAACGCGATCCCTATTAGCGCCTTCAGTTGCCCCATCCGAGCCAAAATGGCATCAATCTCTTCCTTCTTGAACTTCCATAACAATGCATTCTTCAGTCGACCTCCGTCTGTTATCGTTTCCTGCAGCATCTCTAGCGCTTCCTTATACTGGTCGAACGGCCCGTTGCGGACCGCAAGGGCTTGAATCGTGTTAAACCATGGCTCATGGCTGTGCCCCTCTTCTAGTCGAAAGCGCAAGTTCGTCAAGAGGTTATGGAGATTGCTGGCCTCGATCGCGCATTGTGCGCGGCCTTTGGAAGCATCTTTAACGTCGTTAAGATAGAAAAGGACTTTGGCTGAGAGCTGGAGGATGGCGATGACGCTGGCTGTAGCACTGAGCGGGTCCATGTCGCAGAGAGGTGAGACACGAACGCAGAGTACGAACGACGGGCAAGCTGAGAGCAAGACACCATGATGAATGAGGAACCAAGCAGACGGGGTCACGGATTACAGCAAGGCTGAGTAGATGCATCGTATCAGACGTTTGCGCCTTATCGATAGGCCCGCTATTTATTGGCTGTCAAGCTAGCCCAAGCTGGCCACTAATTATGTAGACTAGCATACTATTTCAGGCACAAGATCTAAGCACGCTACTGGCTACTGCTGCTGCATACTAAGAGCGGTTAAAATGGTCTATACCTTATCGATTGGGTTTCATAGTCCAGTCGTTTAAGCGGCGAAACTCCCAGAATACACAATCCTCGCCCCGAATCAATCTGTCGAGCCCTATCTCGTAATATCTAACATCCTACCTTCTCTTGTGACCCTCTGAGCCCTCAACAGACGCGCGATATTGTAGATTAATAGGAGGTACTTAATAGAGGGACTGAAGAAAGCATTTACAGAACGAGTAGAAGCAATGTTACCACTCCAAATTTAATCATCGGGGGCTAACATATGCAGTATAGAATCATCGTGCGTTCGTGAGAAGTCCATACGGCTGATGTAGTGCGACTCCGAAACTCCGCAGGAAAAGTGTCTCGCCACACCGTGTCTCGCTATGCGGTAGGCGACGTCAAATGATTGATAATTCTCGTTTTAGAAACGTAAGTCTTACCCTCAAAAAAGTCTGCCAAAGCAATACTACAAAGAAAATTTCAAAACGAGGCGTTGCTGATTTACACAGGTGACTCCAGTTCAAAGTACACCAACTCGCCTCGATCCAGTCTCGTAACGCAGTGAAAGACATTCGTAATTCATCAAAGTCCGAACCAGCCAGACCCATACCTACCACTGTAATAACCCATCTACTTCAAAGTCTCCAACACATTACCAGTCTACAGCCCCAACCATCTAGCATTTACCAGTTCATTCCCACCTCACCCCCACAACCTCCATATCCCCCACTGTAGCCCCTCCTCCTCCCCCTCATGTATCTTCTCCCCCTCTACCCCCACCGGATCAAAATCCGACCACTTCCCACCCCGCGCATTCTCCGCCCCGCGAAACGCCTCGCCCCTCCCCAACGCATGCGGCACTAGAAACGCATCAAACGTCTTATCAGATCCAAACGAGGCGCTGGACTGCAGACTCGGCGACGCAGACGGGTCGGAGAAAGTGGCGGTTGATAGAGTTTGAAAAGAGGAGCATGACGTGCTCGGTGAGGCAGAAGCGCGAAAGGAGGCGTGCGAGGTGCGTTTTGGGGGAGTCGGTGGTGAGGAGGCGGTCGGCGTGGGCGTTTGTGATTGCGCGGAGCCGTGGTACATGTGTGGCGGCGTGGTGGTGTAGGAGAATCTGCGCTTCATCTCCTTTCCCGGCTCCCTATCTCCTCTTTTCTTCCTGCCACTAACGCTAACGCTCAACTTCAAGCTATTCCGCCTCTTCTTCCCCTTCGGCACACTCTGCACATCCCTCTCAATCTGCTCCACCTTTTCGGCCCAGGCTCTTCCCTCCGGTACAAGTGCCTTGCGCGCCTCGTGGTGGCGCCTAGCATCTGACTCAGACCACGGGCGCAGATTATGGCCCTGTACACCATAGCGGAGGGAGGATTTTTCGATGGGGGAGAGGGCGTGTTGGTAGTATCTTGGCTTCGGGAAGGGGGAGGGGGAGGGACGTGAGGGCGAAGGGGTGTATGGTAACTCAAGGGTTCTGCGCAAGGGGGAAAAATTACGAGTTGGTTGCTGCGGCCGCAATGCGCATTGCCGGCGGTGAAGAGACGGAGTCGCTGCAATCTCAGTGCAGTTCTTCTCAAAAACATAAAAATGCGGCGGTCCCTCCAGGCGCCTCTTCTGTTCATCGCGAGACTCGCGGTTAGGACGGGGAAATATGAGCATAATGGACAACTGAGTAGGAGAGAAAAAATACCCCACAAACATCCAGCGCCTAACTTCGCTCAATGCGTATCGTTCTGTCAATTACGAGAGCAGCCAGACCAGGGAAAATGTGCGAGCACTATATAACGTACCATCTAGCATTGTTGAAAATAACTTGCCACAGTGCGCGACACAATGTGAGCAACAGGCAAGCATTATGCTCAGAATGGGAAACGAGCATTGTTGAGATCCAAGTGACTACAGCGCGTGACGACAGGAAGCGGTAAGAAGGTATGTTTTTTTATATTAGTCTAATCAGTATTTGTAGGCTAGATGGTACAGTCTGGCTTGTGTGCCAGCGCGTCCTTTATTGGACCGACTATGCCGGTCTTGCTCCTCGCTTTCGAGTTCCTTGCTATGATGTATTGATTGTGTTATTCACAGTCAAGCTCGTCTTTTGGTGGCCGTTTCGACATTGCAGTCTGGGGCTAGGGATATATCATCATATCCATAAACGGCCGGATATCGCGGGGCTGCTCCAGCCCTAGTAAATCGCGTCTCGAGCTCCCATAGCAAGGACACCAACAGCAGTATCGTGTGTTAAATCCTACCCTTCAGGTATACCATGTCAGCAAACCAATTACCATTGTCGCGACAACTACGACACGCGACGCAAGGGGCAAATCCCGATTACCGAACGAAGCAGGCGCACCACCATTGGGCCCATTGCCCGCAGGTGCATCACCAGCCGGCGTACTACCCGTGGGTCTAAAGGTGATTAGCACTCATTCCTCTAGCTTAGCGGATCTGCCCTGGGGATGGAAACTCACTGTTTGAGCGTCAACCCCTGGCTCAGTAGCACACGACACTTCGCCCACGCCTCATCAGTAACAGGCTGCATAGCCACATTATCACCATCATTAAACATGAGGCGCTGCCCATTTCCAGACCCAAACGAGTCCCACTGCGGACTAACCAGCTCCAACGCCGCCTGGCCACCGGCCGCAACCAGGAAATCTGCGACGTGTTTATTCGGGTCATAGCTCCGGATGAAGCTCGCCCAGTAGGCCTGGATGAAAACGCCTGCAGCGCTTGTCGCGTTGTTCCAGATGGGCAGCAGTTCGCTAACGTGCGAGGCGGTGCCGACGTTCCAGCGGTAGGTCCAGGTGGAGTGGTTGCTGGTGGCGGCAAAGGTAGACGACATGTTGAGCGTAGGACAATTATAGCGAATATGGCCGTACACGTCGGAGGCGATCTGGCGCCAGCGCGGGTCGGCGGTTCCATTCGGGGCGTCCCAGGCCTTGCGGATTTCGCGCCAGTTGACGCCGGGGAATTGGTCTGCGACGAATTGCTGGGCGAGCGGCATGGACATGATTTCCTTGGGCGTGAAGATGATGCCTTCGTTGGTGGTGTCGCCGAAAATGGTGGGCACTCTGAGGAAGTGACCTGCGCGGATCTCGTCAAGCGTGTAGTCTTTGATGAAGTCATAGTCGAGGGTGGGGTTCCAGAAGTAGATTGGGGGGTTTTGCGCTCCGGGGAATGGCTTCTTCAGAGTGCGGACTGCCTTCTGGAACTGGACTGCGTCGAGTGAGCTCAAGCAATTCATGTCTGCGCAGCCAGATTCTTTGAGAAGAGAGTCAAATTGCCACTGGCTGTTGTTGACATCGCGAATGGGTGGGAAAGCGGCAGATTCGGCAGCGGCTGCGTGGAAGAGATTGTCGTTGCGTCCGCCATATGCTGTGAGCTGTAGGACAACTGAGCCCCCACCAGCACTTGCGCCGCCAACCGTGACGTGTCCTGGATCACCTCCGAATTGTTTGATGTGTTGGTTCACCCACTTGAGAGCCTGCCTCTGGTCTTTCAAGCCATTGTTTAGACTCAGGCTTTGGTTGGCAGCAATCTCTTTTCCAGCAAGGAATCCATATGGCCCGACGCGGTAGTTGAAGTTGACGACTACCATATTATTATCCGCAGCATCAATGAGATTTGCTCCGTTGTAGTTCGCATTGCCGTTGGTGCTAAAGCCTCCACCTTGAATGAAAACGTAGACGGGCAGTAAACTTGCGTTGGTAGACTTGGATGGCGAGAAGACATTGATGAACAGGCAGTCCTCAGATTGAGGACCACCAAACTCTGTCGCAAGCTGGCTCCCAGAGCCAATACAAAGAGGGCCAAAATTCGATGCGTCAACGACGCTAGTCTCGGGCTTAGGATCTTGTGGCGCAGTAAATCGCAAGCCCTCAACGCGGGAAACGGATCGTGCATATCGCATGCCAGCCCAGCGCATAACGCCATTACCGATATCTTTTCCCCGATACTGGGCGTAGCCTAGGTCGATGGTCTCCTCCAGCGCCGCCACATAGTGGAGGAGGAAAGTTGCATAAAAAAACAGGCGAAACATTTTTACGCAAGGTACAGAAAATGGAAATTGTGAAAGACTGTGGTCGGTGCTGTGAAATCTCTCAAGTCGCTGATCAGGGGTGTTCGGTTGCCAAATGGGGTCGTGCTATAGGGGAGAGAACGAGTCGCTGAGCAAGAACTTCAAAGAAAGAGCGAGATGTGAATGCATTATCTGAGGAAAGCAACCATATCTGACAGAAAAGCTGGAATGACAGTCAGTGACAGCAACGATAGCATGAGTGAAGGCCAATACACACGTAGGGATATTCAGAAGCGGCACCGCGGAACACTCAGGCACGCGAGGTCGCCGTGAACGGTTCAGGAAGGAGTGTGAGCCCGAAAAGTGAGGACAGCGGCGGCTTATGAGAGGTTTGCACGATGCAACATGTCCCAGTCCGGCGCGTCGTAATTTACTGGGCAGGCAGTTTTTGACAGGGTGGTTCAACGTCCAGACCACTTGGTGGTGCATGAGGGTGAAGTGCGGCTAGGGCTAGACCAGGGGGCGACCTGGGCCCTTAGACGTTTCCACGCGCCTCAGTTGCTCCGCCCCTAGAGCGCCATTATTGGACTCGCATGGCCGAGCGGCACGTCGTGTGACAGCTCACAGCGTCAACGAGCAGCCTCGCAGCGACAGTCAGCGTTGTTCATGGTAGACGGAATCAGTCGTGGTAATGCGTATGATGTAGACTGTACTGGCATGGGACGAGCCTAGGGTGTTTTGTGTTTTCACAATGTCGCGAATCTGCAGAACCCGCATGGCGGTGCCTGATCGGTTCAAGGTTCTCAGTGCGAGAGAAGAAAGGATCACCGTGCTTGAGACGCGCACCCTTTGTACGCGTCTGCTCTTTCGCTCGCGACAGTGGAGACAGTGCTTGGCTAGGCCTGCCGAAAGACCTTGTTGGTGTGTTGCGAAGTGTCGTATCTGCTGGTCTGGCGTGCTCAAGCCCCAGTATATGGTACTGACTAGCGTTACCGTTATTGTGCGCTGGGCATGATTTCCATGCCCTAAGGACCCGGCAGCACCTTGCGCTTGCATAGACCCTGCATCTGGTCTGGCTGGATCGTCACTGATTTGATTGTGAGCCATCCATGTCCGCATTGAGTTTTGCGGCAATTACTTCCCCTGCTCCCAACGGAGCGAATCTGGTTGCAGAGGGAACCCCTCGTCCTGGGTTCGGATGTCGGATGCCATCAGGCGCGAATATGCCTAGCGGCACTTGGCCAACCGAGCCTCTGCATCTAGATTAGCCGTAGATAATGCAAGCCGCAAGCCATCACTACACTTGCGCCTCTAGATTAGTCTGGTAGCTCACTAGTCTTGGTTGCGGAGAAATCCCATTGCCATTTCGAAATGGCATGCAGTGGCTCTGCTCAGCAATTTATTCACACTCACATGCTAAAATACCATGTTGCTTGCCAACATAATATTTGAGTTGAAGCTGCAAGTATTAGTGATAGGCCGAAAACCTTCTCTTTGGCATTTCGAAGCTACTTTTGTTCTTGAAATTTGACTAAAACCTATGGCTGTTGAGTTTCAATACTGTCTACAAAATAACTGGGGTAAAACTCCAGCTCGATGAATTGTAGCTACAGAAACATGGGGAATATATCGACTCGATGTTAGAAATTTCATTGCGTTGTGTGAATCTCGAATCCTTCAAGTAACGCCCATCTTCACCAAATCATCCATATCCTCTCACCATCTGTCCCTCCATGTCCCGAACCCCACATCCAATTCCATCCTCATACAGCAAGCTCCTACCATATCTCTCCCACTTGTATCATATTCGCGCCTTTAACTACTTAGATCTTATATAGGAGGACTGGTTTCCCATTCAACAAGTTTCTACTCGGTCGCCGTAACCTGTTTATTTCGAAAACGCCGTAAGTCACCTAGTTTCTTGAAGTCATAGGCTGGGAATCTATTTGGTTCCAATCCGCCGTACCTGTCTTATTTCCAAACCTGTTGCTTTCCAACCCAGTTGCTGCCGTTCCAACCCGTTGCTTTCAAAACTAGCCCTCGCTCTCACACAACCTCACCACCACCACCACCGTATTCAACGCACACCATGCCTCCCCACGTCCCACCATCTGCGTTACCTCCGTCAGAATCCTAAATCCAGTACGTCTGTGCCGCACCCGGTCCTTCGAGCGAGACACACGCCATCCCAGATTATTTCCCTTGCCCCTTCCCCCCTTCTCTTTCTTAAAAATCCGTAACCCTCCCGCCAAAACTCCAATCCCCGCCGGCGCCCCACCGCAACGGCTCGCTCTTCGGCCCACCCACCTCGCCCGTGCGCGGATTCACCTCGCCCTCGAATTCAGGCGGTGCGCCGCGCCTGAGATTGGGGTGGAATTCGACTTCGTTTCCGGCCTTTTCTGCATTTGTTGTGCCTTCGTACTGGACGGTTGACGTAGAGACTGCGCCTGATCGGGGCGTTTGGGACGATTGGGGCGACTGGTTGATCTTTGCGCGTGGATCGGTGGATGTAGTGGGCGTGCTGAATGCGCCGGTGCTAGCGCGTTGTAGGCGCTCAAAGAGGGCTTGCTCGTCTTTCGGAAGGCGTGGGGGGGAAGGGCCGGATTTGAAGGAGGATGCGCGGGTGAAGAGGCGGGGGAGGAATTTGGGTATGCGGGATGCCATTGTAGATGTGTGTGTGGGAGGAGGGATGAGAGGTGGGTAGGTAGAGCACATGGGTAGGTGGTGGCGGATGGGCCGCGGCAACGGAGATAGTCGGGAACAGTGATGAGGTCGTTGCAACATTTTTTTACAGAACATGAATTTGAGGGCGTAGATGGTCGACAACGCACATGTTGGGTTTCAAGCATGAAGTGTTTTCTCGCTTTTGCTTGATACTTTCCGCTCAGACGCTACGCATTACTATCGTACACCCTCTCCCTTCCCCCCCCCCCCTACGCAATATACCCCTCCCCTCCCAACCCCCTCGCACTCCTCCCCGCATCAATAAACAACTCCCTACACTCCTCCACGTCCTCCACCTGCACCACCCGTCCCTGCCTTCCACCCACCTCCGCAAGCACACTCGCGGGCGCAAGCAACTGCAACGCATACCGCAAACTAACCTCCTCGCCCAGCGCCGCCACTCTCGCCTTCGCCTCATCCGAAAAGGCCAGTTTCTCGGTGGTCACGCGGGTGGCGATGATGGAGGCGATTTCAGCGGGCGCGTAGGGGCGCGTAGGCACGATGAGGAGGCGCGCGAGGAGGTCGGGGGGGATGCCGTGGGGGGAGGCAGGCAGGTTGGGGGCGCCGCGGATGTGTGTGTTGCCGCGGTTGGAGGCGAGGATGACGAGGGGTGAGAGGGGGGATTCGAGGGCGCGGTTGAGGAAGGTGAAGGCTTCGAGGTCGAGCATGTGGACCTGGCGAGTCAGTATACTTTTGCACTGGTGGTTGCGAATGGGTGACTTACTTCGTCAATGAAGAGGACGCCCGGGACGAGGTCGGCGACGCCTCCGTCAATGTAGCGATTTACCACTTTGTTGATTTCTAGGCGGAGTTTCTCGGTGATTTCCGTCTTTTTGGGCTTCATTAGTTGGCCCATCATGCTCATGATGTCTTGGCCGCCTTGTGGTCTTGCGTTTGCGACGTCAAGGTCGTGGAGCGTGACGTCTTGGACAATTTCCTTCTTCTTGTGGACGTCGCCTTTGGGTATCGGAACGTATTCTTCAGCCTCCAGGTCAAACTCGGTCGCATACGCATCTGATCGTCCAACACGCTTTACTGCGCCCGTGTTGGCCTCGATGTAGATGACATCGCCTAGACGCACGCGCTCCTTTTGTATGGCCTCGTATATTGACGGGTCGAGACGCAGCTTCTTGGTACCCTTGGCTGACTTGAGATTGATGAGCAGATGTGAAATGGTGCGACCATAGCCCCCAAGAGGGTTCTCGGCTTCTTCTGGGGTGAGCTCTGTGACCTCTCCTTCGTAGACCTCCTTGGTTTCCTTGACACGCAGGCCTATTGCAGTGAATCAGCGCATGCGCACCAGCCACCCTTTACACCTGCGCACTCACCGATAGCTCTCCTGAAGTTCTCCATCAGCGCCTCCGTCTTCTTGACCTCCGCCGAGTAAATCTCGCTGCCGACAATGGGACAGAAAGGCACCTTGGTCCCCAGCTCCTGACTAACAGCCAGAGCGAGCGCAGTTTTTCCTGTTCCAGGACCGCCAGCAAGCAGCACGGCTCGGCCAGACATTTTCTTAGCTCTAACCAGATCAACAACCAGGCCGCATGCCTGCAACCTTGTCAGCACAGCTATTCTTGACCAGCTTGGACGTCGCCCGTACCTCTCGAGCTGCAGCCTGGCCTACAAAACCGCCTGCAGAAGCGGTCGCGCGGCCATCGCTCGATAGTCCCAAGCCCTTGATGTGACTATGGGCCGCGGTTCTGCTCTCGCGCGTGTTGCTCTTGACCTCGCTGACGGGCACCGTCGCCATGGTGGGTATCGCGGAAGCTCAATGGGAGTTGCGTCTAATCGGGCAGTTTATTGGCCGGCTTTGTGTGTGGTGCGGGCGTGGCGGCGATAGGGGTGTGTGTCGGCGCGTGTGTCGAGCTGCTGGAAGCTTGACGACTGGGACAGCCTCCCAAAGTTTCGCGAGGCTAGCGCGTGCGCCTCAACAGCGCTGGAGGCTACCTGCTGGTCATCCCCCATGAGTCCCCACCTCACTTCGTCCCTTCGTCCCAGTCTCACAGGAGCTTCCTCGCCTTGATCGTGTGTTTGCATGATGCTCTGTGCTGGGCTGAACATCGCCTGACTGTATATTTATTTTCCGAATTTTACCTCTTCACACATCGCTCGTCGACTGTTGTATGTCCGTCGCACAATAGGGCGTACTAACCTGCCTACCACACCCCAACCATGCTTACAATGCGTGCGCAGAGCTCGGCTGAGCGTACCGTACCATGGCTCCTTCACTCACAGAACATGGTCCGCTAACCGCTACAGAAATCCATCACACTTCACCGCATCAACCCTTCCGCCAGGGCGCTTCACCCCTCGGAATACCGACCAGCCGCCAGCCGCCAGCCGCTCACCTCACCCTGACCGTCACCTCGGCCCTAGTTCGCCACACACGGCCTACCTAAACACGTACAAAGCGAATCAGCTTGGCAAAAATGGCTTGCGACTTCGCCATGCTGGAGAACTTCACTCCTTTTCCCCGCTACGGTCATCCCTGAACACCACGCCACACAAAACCGCACGACATCACGCTTAAAAAGAAATCATCACGTTTGATGTATTGTATTGATCGTCGACGCTCTCAGGCCGAGGGTATAGTCATACAGCATAACCAGCACCCGCATACGTCCGCCTTCATTACCCCTCCACATTGATGATCCGGTCAGAGATGCTCAAATGGGCCGCCCAAAGGATCCGGAACTCAATCCTCATCAATTCATAATCCGTTGCCGGCGTAAGGTCACCCAATGTTTCTATGTTGGAGCGAGACGAGTACTGTACAAGTGGCATACTGTGGGTCATGTGCTTGCCGGGGTGCCAAGGAAGGTAAGAAGCTCACTGTCATCAAATGCACTGAAAGCTGATCGCGTGGTCCAGATGCTTGCCGGCAACATCAGTGCCGGCTTTCATGCTGCACCCGACGAAGAGCTAGGTTGTAGTCTACTAAGGATCGGAGAGAGATTTGATCTTGGGGGCCAAAGCCACCAAGTTACGCCAAGATATGGCAATGTCGATGCAGAGTTACTCTTCTTCACTCTCAGAGCCGCTAGACTCGTCATCATCGTCGCTAGACGCATCATGCGCTAAACAAGTAAGCCTCTAGTCATCAAAATGGATACTAATAACTTACCAGCTGGAGACTGGCTAGATCCAGACGCGCCGCCCTTGAATGCGTTCAGCTTATCCTGGATCTTGCGCATGTTGTCCTCCTGCTCTGTCTTGCCCATGGGCTTGTTCTTCTTTGGCCTGCTGACGGTGGCCTGCTTGGCGACCTGCCTTGGCGGCTCAAAGTCATCGTCCGCGACAAAACCTCCCTTCGGGCCACGAATGGACTTGATGAACTTGAAGAGCTCTCGGAGAGTATCATCATTGATCTCGTCCATGTCAAGCTCCATCTCATCGTCATGCACGTTTGCGAGGTGTGGACACCCGTTTCTAATAATCTGTACCGCCTTCCTCATGTCTGCATCACCCAAAGTACTGATGCCTTCTGATATCTCCTGCTTCTGGTTGAAGGTCAGAGGTGCTGGTGTCTTGACACGTGGCTTTGACCTGCCAGACTTTGCAGGAGGAGGCACATTCAACGGAAGACTGGGCTTCCGCTTTCCGGCCGCCTTCTTTTTGCCAGAGCTTTTACCAGTGCTACGCTTGGCAACCTTATGCAAAGCCTCATTCAACACAGCAATTTGCTTCTGGATGGCCGCAATCTGAGCTGGATCAATTTCCTCTTCATCCTCCTCCTCTTCATCTTCTTCGTCCTCGTCCGAGTACACTTCCGGAGATTGCTCAGGGGCGGGAGCATGCTGAGCAAGCCAGTCAGACTTCTCTTTCCACAAGCCCTCAAAGACTTCTTGCAGTTGATGACCCATCTTATTGACGGCGTCACCTTCAGGATTGAACTTGTAGCAGTTTGTGAAGACCAGCTGAGCGTCGTTGTAGAAATCCTTGGCACTTTGGTACAGTCCAGCCTTCAGGTTCTGCTGGATGGTAGTAAAGTCCATGGGCTTCTTGATGATCTGATTGTACGTGGGAATATTCAAGGCTACAGGATCGACCGGAGTTTTAAAAGGGAAAAAAACTGCTGTGTACTTCGGCTTGAAGAGCTCCGTAAGGATGCTCTCACAGAATTTCAGCTCTTGCTGATACTTCTTCTTGCGGGGCTTTGCACCGGAATAGGGCAAGTCCTTCGAAGGCTTATGAATCTCCCGCTTTGGCCGGTCATTTGTGCTTGATGAATCGCGGCGTATCACAGGCATGCCGTCCTGTAGAGGCCATGTCGTAGAAGGGGAGGCGGCTGTGGGTGTGGGGGCGGCAGGAGACTTTACAGTGGGTGGCAATGCGGCTCTCGACTCGCGTCGAGGCTTTGGTGCCGTATTCACTGTTGGCTTCTTGGTCTTCGCGGGCTTAACTGGCTCATCTACGGTTCCACGAGGCATCCTGGCCATACCCTTCAGGAAATATGCACGTAGGTTATAGCCTGACTGAGTGACGGGATGTAGTGTGTTGTTGAACAGCTCGCTGTTCTCGATCATTTGGTCCAAGTCTGCCATGAATTCGGTCACGTAAGAGTACTTGCTTTCCTTCAATTTGTTCTCCATTGTTGACAAGTCCATTGGATTCTTCACAATCTCAGGGTAGGTTGGAATATTTAGCGCGATATGGTCAACGGGGTCTTTGAAAGCCATCGAGACCTTGATCTTCTTGGTGTTCCTTATCCTCTCAAGCAAGAATCTGTTCTGCGCGTTTGTCATTGGAGTTGTGGGCCATGCCTCGAAATCCACGGCCTTGAGTATACCTGAAGGCTCCTGAGTCGAACTAGAGCCTGGTGCTGCAGAGCTACCGTTGCCATTAAGCTGCTCTGTGTTGGCGGGCACGTCGGGAACCTTAAAGTCGGCCTCGCCATTCGCCTCAGCCTCGGTCTTTGTACGCTTGGCGTCTGGAACATCGTCCTCGTCATCTTCACGCGGGCGCACCTTCCCAGAAGACGGCGCATCCTCCATTTCACGATCAACAATTGCGGGCGACTGTAAGGAAGTGGATTGGGTGACGAGGGGATCGGGGGTTGTCTCGATGCTAAGGTCATGCATTGGTTTCGTAGGTGGGTCGGTAGGCTTCGTATGTTGAGGAGCGTCGGTGGATGTGTCCATGGCATCGTGAGACGGTTCCTCCTTTGCGGCGAACTGAGTTTCTGGGACTTCCTGGGTGCTCTCGGCGGTTGTCTCATTCACTGCAGACAGTTCCTCTGTAGTGGCAAGCTCCTTGCGCACATCGGAGGTTCGCAGCTCGACTGCGGGTGCTACCGAGCTTGCGCCCATGTCTAAATCGCCAAACAGCGAGTTGTTGTCTTGCTGACTATCAGACAAAAACTGCGCAATGCCGTCGATGCCGCTGGAGACATGTGTGGTGGGTTGGATGGCGGGCTCAATGGCGGGCGCGGGTGCTGACGTGTCCATAACTGTGTGATTGCCGTTTATGGAAGGCTTGGGTTGCGCAAGGTCCTGGGTAGTATTGGTGTTCGAGTTGGGTTCGTCAAAGAGCACGTCGTGGACGCTACGGCACGTTAGTGGATGAGGCGCAGGTGAAAGGGCAGAGAATGGTGAAGGGATGGGGCGCGGTGAGAGGCAAGGTGAGCGGCGCACTCACCCATTTGACTCTGTGTCGAGCGCCATGGCGTCTGGGGGCGCAAAAGCGCCAGCCTTGACGTCCAAAGGCGATTTTTCCAAAAGAGGTGATGTCATTACAGCCATAGGGCCATAAGAGAAGCAAGCGAGGTTGCGCGCGTGCAGCAGCGAGGGAGTGGTGTGTGATGCGACAACTGTTTGGGACGGTTAGCAGGGGCAGGATAGCGGGTGCGCACGCGACTGGGAGGATGAACGCGTACGGCTAGGAAATGATATGGCCAAGGGTTGAGCGTGGGGATGGGCGAGCTTGGTAGCGCATATGCAGCGATCAGGTGGGGTAAGAGAGTGTGGCTTGTCGGTAAAATGTAAACAGAAGGGAGGGGCAGCAGGAGATTTATTTAAATCCTACCGAGGAGGCTGAAACGGATTGCAGGTCAGGTGACTTACTGGGGTGGTGGCGATGGCTTCAAGTCGAGATGGGCGCAGCGGCGAGTCAAGAGGCAGGGCCGTGGTTTGCAGGCAGAGGGCCGACGCGTTGTTATGGTGCAGCGACGAGCACGCGTACCAGAAAACGGCAGCTGTGTGCAGGCGGCCCAACAACAAGAGTGAGCTCACAGTGTGCGTGTGTATTTGGCGACGGCGCTAGCACGAGCAGGCTGCAGCTGCCTGGCGATGCGCGCGATGGAGGAAGGATGCTGGTTTGCTGGGCCCGGTCGCGGTTTGGGCCTCTAGAGCTGGGCGGGTGGTGGGGGCTGGGGCGAGTAATGTACGGGCTCGGGCGGAGTCGGAGAATCTAGGAAGCGAACGGATTGCAGGCCGGAAGACAGAGCAAGTCGACTTCAAGTTGGAGATGGGCGCGTCTGTCAGTTATGTACTTGCCGACCACCGACCGCTCAGGCCAAGCTAGCGCCCCTGATTCTGGGAAGTCTAGCCTGCATTCGTACGTGGCCCTTCCACCATCTTGAACACCCGCGAGCCTGTCCGCCCGGCACGCGTTTGCTGCTGATGCATCGGTGCGTCGTGCGTTTGTCCAGCTATCTCAAGCCTTATTGCGCTTCGTTTCCATTGTCCAGCACCATGGCGTGGTAGGAATTAGATGACGCTTCGAGCTGTCAGTGCTGCTGCCAACGCCAGTCCCTATCCGGCTAGTTCACCTGGCACGTGCTCACAGACCATCTCGAACTTTTTCTCTCCGCCGGCATAGCAAATGCTCTGCAGGACCGCAGTCTGTATCGACGCCCAGCCTCCGAACCCCAGGCAGCAGAAACCGAGACGGCCTCGCCACGCCATCTGGCCCGCCTCAATTCACAATCATGCCCGCCGCAGTACCCTCGCGCAGCCAGAAAAATTCAAGAGCGAGCCGCGACAGTGCGCCGCCAGCAAAAAAAACCAAGATCGCGCCAACCACCACTACGGCCCGCCCAAATGGTCTCAAGACCCTTGTCAATGGCGCATCATCGCACAAGCCTACTGCAAAAATCAATGGCCCAAAAAACGGGTCCCGAGATCGAGTCAGCGAAGCTACTGCAGTAGTAGGAGGCGGTCAGGCCGGTCATGGTGACGTCGACATGGAGGATGCGGAACAGCAAGTCATCACAATCAGCAGTAGCGAGGAGGAAGACAGCGAAGATGCCAGCGATGAGGACCTGCCCGCCCAAGACACACAGTCCGGTGCACAAGGCGATCCCGTAGCACTTGCAGTTAACGGACATGCAGCAGCCGAGGACGAACTGGCCGATGCAGAAGAGCTCTCATTTGGCGATCGTCTGCGCGCCCAAGAACCAGAACCAGAACCTGTACGGGAATCGCGCATCGTCGATGTCGAGTCTGCCTTTGCTAGTGCCAACGCCGATTCAAGAGCTCTAACAAACCCATCACAGAGCCACACCCTCTCCGCGCCATCGGTAAACTCACTGGGAACGGTCCTCACACAAGCTTTGCGATCAAATGACTCCGAGATGCTGGAATCATGTTTGCGCAACGTCGACGTTGATGCAATTTACGAAACTGTTGAACGGCTACCGTCACCGCTCGTTGGAACCCTCCTACAAAAGCTTGCTGAGCGCTTGCACAAAAAACCTGGAAGGGCCGGTATGCTCATGGTCTGGGTACAGTGGTCGCTTGCTGCGCACGGTGGTTATCTCGCGAGCCAGCCACAGCTGGTCAAACAATTGTCAACTTTAAACAAAGTGCTGAAGGAGCGCGCCAGCGGATTACAGCCCCTCCTCTCCCTCAAAGGCCGTCTGGATATGCTTCAAGCCCAGCTTGAGCTAAGAAAACGAAACCAAAGAAGAGCGGCAAACGACGACGAAGATGAAGCAGTCATCTACGTTGAAGGCGAAGACGACTACGTATCCTCAGTAGAAGGCTCCATCGACGGCTCCGCCCCATCAGGCGTACACAAGAGACTCCGAGAAGACTTCGGAGATGACGACGAGAGTTCGGTCGACGAAATGCCCACCACAATGGAAGTCAACGAAGACTCGGACGAGGCCAGCGAAGACTCCGACAACCTCCTCGACGACGAAGCAGAAGAGACCGACGCCGACACCGGAGACGAAATGTCCGAACCCACGAGCGACGACCTCGAAGAAGATATCTCAAGCGAAGAAGACTCAAAACCAGCCCGGCGCTCCACAGCCGCACGCGCAGGCCTCAAGACCCGCCGCTAAAAGCCCTCTTCTTTCCATATAGCATTACATAGATTTCTATCGCAAGTTCGGCCGCAAAGCGTCGTAGTTGTGTCTGGCGTTCATCTCACAGTGTATGGCTTGCATAGCGTGGCTTTAATCAGACTTGTTTGCGCCCAATACACTGTTTCCTTACACGCTGCACACAATGGCCCCACGTCACTTCATATCATGTCTCCCCAGTGCGCTTCCCTCGTGCCGATCAAACTCCCCGACTAACTTGCTGAGCGAATAGTCCCTTTCACGTCTTTCTTCCCCCCTGTATTTGATAACTGCACACAATGTCGTCCCCACACCCCATCGTCTATGCCTCCCTACGCGACATTCATGGTAATCTTATTCGTGCTGGCGCCGTGCCGCCGCCGTTGCGTCGCTCCACGTCGGGCCGCTTGGTTGGGGCTAGCATACGGAGCAGTGAAGTGGAAAGGTTGGAGGTGAGCGGAGGTGGTATGAGGGTTGACGGGCCGGAGGCAAGGGGGAGGAGGTTAGGACGGGGGCATGGTGCTTCCAAAGCTCATGGTGCTGAGGTTCGTCGTGATGCTGACAGTGACCAATCTGATGAGACGGCCGAGGTTATGGTGAAGAAGCTCCGCCGGGCGAAGCGCGCGCGGCTATACGAAGATAGGGTAGGGGATGTTTGGATTCAGATTGCGAGGGAGGAGGAGAAGGAGGAGGAGGAGGGGGTGCGGAAGTGATTCTGCTTCTGAATTTTAGTCATGGATCAAGTCAAGCAATATCAGTTTTCTTGAGCAAATCTATCCTGCTGCGCGTTTCGACAGTTGTCTTTCTACGTATACGGTAAACTTTGGTGAAAGCATATCAACAATATAATGAAGAGGTCAAGTGCGAAGTCCTGCATGTAATGCTAATCGTTGGTGAAGTATGGGTCAGTCTTTGATTTGGCAAAGCCTGTTGAAATAGGGAGTCGTCGTTCCGGGAAATCAATAAATATGGCGTCTATGCTTTGCTTTAAAGAATATGACATAGATGAGACTCGTAGATTAGAATGTCAAGAAGTATATGGTATATTTACGGCCTCTCACGGCTGGAGAGTCCTACCGCATGCAATATCTTCTGTGACCGGGTAGATCAACGCCCAAAGTCAAAAGTTCTTGGCCGTGTATTCTTCAAGAGTAATGTAAGAGCTAGATTGATGGGAACAAAATTTGTCCGAATAAACTACACCCTTCAGAACGGATAGTTCGGCTTGTTCAGTTCGGGCAACTAACAGCTACGCCTAGCAGGTAGTATAGGCTTTTCATGCAGCATAGCTTCTACTATCATCCCTCCTCTTTCGGAATTATCCTGCGGTTCTTCTTGTAGCGTCCGAAACCCCCCACCCAAAGTCTTCGCATCGTTGCACCGCGTGGATTTGTCAAAATCGATCGGAGCCGCTTATCTATTGTGAATGAGAAAATTATGTTTATTAATGTCCCCCGTGTTTGATTCCCAATTTATGTAGTTTCAGCAATGTTGGCTGACACAGAGAAAGGTCTTCCGGGGTTGCATGACGGAAATCAGTGATCTGTTCCATGATGAAGCTGATCACTCTGCCTTCCTCAGTCAAGTGGCCCAAGAATTTAGGGCCAATCCGGTGATTGTTGATCCACCTGTAAGCAGGTGTTTCCGCGTCGAGTTGTGGCGTTTCCCAAGTCTCCGAAGCGGGGAACTTGATAGGTGAGATGTTTGAGTTGTGATTCGTTGAGTGATTCTTCCTCTATTCTACGTCTTAACATAATGTATGTTAGAGCTAGCGCTCTGAAAGATATTGGATGGGTTGAAGTTGGTTTATGTGGGAGCTTGTGCCTGTTGAGTTGTGGGGTGGTATACTAAACAGGCACGGACTTACAACCTTCCCGAAGCCAAGAGCTCGGATTATACAGGTACCTAGATATCTAATATTATACGCTGGTTAACCGATATCCTAGTCGAAAACTCAAGGTATACAAATTGCCCATGCCACCACCACGCTCTCTTTCTAGGCAAACGAAGTTGTCACCCACTTGAGCAGAACAGTTATTGTGTATTTCGTCAAGCCCTTTCGAAGGCATCGGAAGTTCTCCAGGACCCGCTAGGATATGCTGATCTAAATATTTCTTGATACTCGACTGCGAACCCATCTAATTTTGATCGTATTTACCGTATTCAGCGGTTGTGATACCAATATTCATCTCGGGGTATCCCCCTTCTGTCGGCGAGCGCAAGGGAGCAAAGGTCAAAATGAAAACTTGTTCTTCCTCTCTACGAAACCGTAATTCAGCCGCAATACCGATCCACTCCGTGGCCCAAGTTACTGTTTTCATATTATTATGATTCGTCCAAGTCCGCATGACAGATGCTGATTTGTCGAGTGGATATTGGTAACACGCTGATTCGCGGAGACGGAAACCCAAGTGCTGCCCATATTCACGTAGCCGGCACTAGTGATAGAATTGCGGCGCTCTAGGTAGCCAGCGGCAACCTGACCCGAAAAGATGCATATGAACCTGTTCTCTCTTCAGCCAACCCGAATTGCGCTCAGAGACTTCGACGAAATCTTCATTGGGAGTACGATAAAACTCATCTTCTGTCACTGGTGTAACTGGAATCCTAATAGAATACACAGTGCTGCTGTGAATCGTAGGTCCCAAAATCGTACATTCTAGTTGTATGTATATAGTATACCCATTGCGCGGAGAGTCACCATAGACAATCGGAAGATTAATTGAAAGTGTCCTGTTTGTCATGGCATATGGTTCTGTCATCGGAGGTCGGGGGACAATGCATGCACTGTTCGTAAAAGCTGAAGGATGCGGGGCCAGCATCCCTAGCTTTATTGGATATCGCTTTGTTGGGAGACCCGTCCCGTAAACATTACTAGGGAATGAGTGGTTCCATGCGAAGACGCTGTGGTCATATGTGTGTTTCATAATCTCCTCTTGTAATCGCGTGAATGCTCTTTCGCCTTCGCTGTATAGGAGAGGCATATTTACACTAAAGATACCCGTGAGACAGTAAGCAATATCCTCCACCCTTTTTGTTTTTCGCTTGGAGGCCTACCGCCGACTGGTTCGAATCTATGCGTCTCCTCAGGTACGACAAAGATGGCAAGCTTACTATCGAGCAATTCAACGACGGACACGTTCCTTCCTATGCGATACTGTCTCACACTTGGGGAGCAGATGAGGAGGAGGTGACGTTTGCGGATATCACAAACGGCGACGGTCTAAGCAAGGCCGGCTACGAGAAGATTCGCTTCTGCGGTACACAGGCACGGCGCGATGGTCTGCGGTATTTCTGGGTCGACACCTGCTGCATCGACAAGGCACACAAGGCGGAGCTCTCCCACGCTATTCGATACCGCTTTGAATGTATCGCATAATAATCTAGAATATCTCTATTATTATGAACTTGCGCCATAACGGCAATCTCCTAGGCGCTGAAATGCTATTCACAATCTTGTCGGCGCTGTTTCAACCTCCTCAACTTGATCACCCCTGCTTACGAGGCGGCGGTTGAGTGTGCGTAGCAGCTCCCTAGCACCACCTTCGTCCTTGGGTATGGATGGAAGCTTGTGTGGTGTCGAAATGCGATTCCGTTGATCCGATCAGTGAGCCGTTGGTGTCGTACGTTGAAAGCTACTGCCGCGCGTTGTATACTCCGAAAGTGTCCTGTACGATAGGCCGGAAGAGCAAGAGTAACTCTACCTTCTTGCTGGGTTAATATCGGTTCTGTGGTTGAGACATTTAGGTTCGTACGTAAAGTTGGTACTGCTAAGAAAAAGTGCCCGGCTCGGTGTACCAATACGTTTATTATAAAGTATAGTTCGCATTCGCATTTGCACTAACGTAATGGTATTATAAAATGTTAACCTTTCCCTCTCCTGTGTAAATCTAATTCTTGCTTAAATCCGCAATCTGCAACACCGCCTTTCCAAAGTTCTTTCCCTCTAACATTCCAATAAACCCCTCCGCCGCATTCTCAATGCCCTCAGTGACGCTGAACTTCGCCTTGAACAAACCCTCACTGAGCCACTTCTGCAACTTCTCCTGATGCTCCTTGAAGTAGCGCGGTCCCATATTATGATCGACGACGTTAAATCCGCGCATGGTCAACCGTTTGGCGACGACGCTTATCAGGTTGCGGATCGGGTACTGCTCGTCGGGCTTGACGTTGTACTGGGAAATCATGCCGCAGACGATGATGCGGCCGAAATTGTTCATAGCGTCGATTGCGGCTTCGAGTTGTTCGCCGCCGACGTTCTCATAGTAGGTGTCGATCCCGTTCGGCGCGAGGCGCGCGAGCGCATCAGCGGGCTTCTCCTTCTTGTAGTTGAAACCCGAGTCGAAGCTTAGCTCCTTCGTAATGAAGTCGAGCTTTACGTCGTCGCCTACGCTGCCGATGACGGTGAGGCCCTCGTGCTTAGCCAGCTAGCCAACGAGTTGGCCGACGGCACCGGACGCGGCGGAGATGAAGATTGTCTCGCCCTTCTTAGGCTGGCCGATGCCGTAGAAGGAGGACCAGGCGGTCAGCCCGGGCATGCCGAGGGCGCCGAGGAAGATCTTAGGGTCTAGGTTGTAGCGGTTCTCGAGCTTGTCACAGAGGTCGGCTGCGTTCTTGTCGAGGACGGAGTACTCTTCAATCGGGGTCACAGACTTCGTAATGAGGGTCTGGCCCTCTGAGAATTTCTTATTGTTGGACTTTAGAACTTTAAAGATGGAGCGGTTGGTGATGGGCTGGCCGAGCTCGAAGGGGAAAAAGTAGGACTTTTGCTCAGGCGCGCACATGCGGCCGCGCTGGTAGGGGTCGAAGGAGGCATAGAAGTTCTTGACGAGGATAGATCCTTCGGGGAGGGCTTGGTCGAGGTCAATGGGGCGATCCCCGATGGTGAGGTCTTGTCCAATCTTGGGCCAGCCGCTGGGGACTTGCTTGAAGATCAAGCCCTTATTATGTACTTGGACCATTATGGTGAATGTGTGTATGTGTTTGCGTGGGAGAGCTGTGTATCTTTGAGGGGTAGACTAGAGGGGATGTAAGACACTTAAGCTTTTGAGAATGAAGGGGAAAGGTGTGTTGTATACAAGGGAAGACTTGAACCAGCAGAGTAGCAAACGGCCTATCTATATACCTTCGGGAATCCAGTAACCATTACAAGCTCGCCGCAAGCAATCCCACCACAACAAGACACAACCAATCTCGGCAGGACCAAAATTGTTGGTCCGGCGGCCGCAACGCCTAGGATAACCACGGTTACGGTCACTGTCCCTGAGATCGACCGAGCAAAGCAAACGCAGAAGGTGGGGACAACCAAGGGACCAGGTTCCCCGATTGCATCATTCCGCTGCCTAGGCATGGAGTGACCACGAGAAAAGCATGTACCTCAGGCCGCCACCGCCGCAAAGTGTCTCCGACGTTGGACAGGCAAATCGGTGACATCCGGCGAGATTCAAATCCAGCATGTTCGGACGAACAGGAACGGTCCTTTCAAAACCCCATCTGAAGCTCGGGTCAAAAATCTTCAAAACCTCGATTATCCCAGCTCCGTAACTGGTCCGAATTCCTCGCACGACACGACACCATACGCACGCCAACGAATCCTCTAGCAAGTCAGAAAATACCTCGAGCGAAGACTGCCAGAAAGCCAGGCACCTAGCCGCCCAACCTCCACCAGCACTACGCATTGTCCGGCATGGTCACAGTAAAATGGCACTATGGTTACTCGGATGCTGATTGTGGATTGCTCTTCCTCGGACAGTTCGTCGTGGATGGCAGCCGTCAGCGCAGCCCGGTCACGCGGAAGACTGGACTTCTGGTCATGTCGGACGAGGTGCGTCAAGACCAGTCTCTGCCAACGTCGGCGGGAACTCTGGTCGTGTATCCAGAATGCCTGACGCACGTGCTGGAACAGCCTACTGATACAGCTGTGCAGCCTCCGTAAAGCGCTTTTCTTGGTGTAACGTAGAGACTCTGTTTAGATAGAGGCTCAATTAGTTAAAGGAAAGAGAAAGTATCAGAGACAAAGACTAATTGACCCATGTTTTGCATTCTAATGTAAGTAGCCTCTACCTACCCTTCCAAGATTGTTCTAGCATCGATTCCACAGTCATGGTCTGTATATCAGGAAACATTTGGTTTAGAGTATTCTCCTCAGGCAGGTTGAAAGCTCCAGTCACCATCCACTGGCCTTCTACTGCAAAAATACGCTGAATGAATTCTTTCGGAACGAGTGCATACAGTTCACGATGGGAGGGTAGCTCAGTGACCTGATGTGTCTTGAGCTTGTCCATAGTGTCGTAGTGAACTTCAAATTTCCCACCTACTTAATTGTTAGCACCATGACAATTCTCAATTTAGACAGGTTCGGTACCACGGATATCTTCCGCCTTCCTCAAAAACTCATTCCAAGTGATCTTTTCTCCAATTACAATGGAAGTCTCTGGCCACTCTGTCTTTTTTAGAAGAGCTTTCACAAAACGTGCAAGGTCATAGGAGTATGTAAAAACGATTGGTTGGTTTCCGTCACCAGGAATGCCGGCCATGCGGTTCGCGATATCGAGTGCATATGGTGCTTCTCTAATGTAGCTCTTCAATTGCGGCGAAGCATAATAATCGAGCCACAGGCCATTCCAAAAACGTGTTACCTGGAGGTCTGTCTTCTTGGCTTCCTCAAATCCTTGCAGCCTCCAGCCGGTGTGTGGTAGATCTTTCACTGTCCTTTTGTACGTGGGTCAGTTTTATTTCAAATTCATTTTGGGAGCGTCCATACTCAGCTGGGTACGGCAAGCCATAATCACTGATAATGAAACGTGTTGTTGCAGACGATGCAGCGGCAGCTCTAATAAGATTTATCTGCGCCTTCCCCGATTCATCATCGAGAATCATTAAGCAAGATATGACAGTGTCAACCTTATGCGCTTCAAGAACTGCTTGAATGGCAGCGACATTCTTGTAATCAATTGCGATGATCTCGGCTTGATTTTCCGGCTTTCTATTCTCCTGCGCCCATTGTTAACCGTCTCATAAGTAGTTCATCCGTATTGACAGCGAAACTTACTGTACGCGAGAGAACAATAGTTTTATGCTCTGGATCTTCGCTTAGAACATCGAGAATAGTCTTACCGACATGACCAGTCCCTCCAGCAATGGCGGTGAGTACCATGATGAAATATAGAATGAATTGCTTATTTGAATTCTCCATCCGACGTAACGGCAAACGATACCTTTTTGACCCAAATCCATTAGGCTTGAACAACCAGTTATTTTTGGTCCGTTATTTGGTACGGACAATTTTGGACGGACGTGAAGTTGTTAAACATGTCCAAATTCCGTATAGTAGTATCGGTACAGCTTCGGTTAACAACATCGCACCGAGAGAGGAATCTAAACATAGTTTTACACGTGACTCTTATCGATGCTTCTAGAAATACGTCACAGAGTAACTCATCTAGTTAGCTTGCGAAATGATATAGTATGCTAAGGCTTGACGTAAGCGCGCTAGACAAATGTGCTGAAACACGAAGATGGGGCTTTGGTAACGGACAAATCCGGCATATACCTTTTGCATTCGATGAGAGTACAAAACTCTCGGACTATGTTCTTCAATTGTTCTTCTATGCAGCTATTACCCCGATACTCAGACATTATTCAGGCATAATGCTAATACGGGGGTATAAAGTCAATGAAGCTTCAAGTGACGAGTATGCGCCATCGAAAGTATTGCCCAACACATTGTATTTTTTGCACTGCCTCCTGCTAGTCTATTGAGAAGCAGTTGAAGAAGAGATTTTTTATTGTGGTAAGGCAATAGAATGGTTGTGGGGAGTTTTAATATGCCAAACAAGCGTACACCTTGCGGTACGGCGGGATTTGCGTGACGCAGGGATGGACGTTATATACAGCTACGCCCATGCGCATTTTTCACCCCGTTACCGATACTTGCAGAACCCGTTTGGTGCCGCAAGCATAGCGCCCAAGGTGTATCCACGATTGGCTATTGCCTCAGTGTAATGTTCTTTGGGCACACAGGCAGCTTATTTCCATCAGCTTCCGTTACAATATTTATAAGTAAATATGCAGGTTTAAGGGCTTAGGAAGAGGAAGGCAATAGGTTAGGAATAATGCGACTAGAATGTTGAACGCTAGATAGAGAAGTAATAAGGAAGGTCCTAGAAAACTAGAAAGGAGCAGGGAGAGGGAACAAACTAGTGTAGTAGGAACAGTAGGAAAAGAAACAGCTAATAATAGAGCTCGACAAGGAGAGATAGAGAGTACTAAGGCCTTACGGACTAAGTTAGTAATAAGGAGAGTAATAAGAGGCACAATATTACAGCCTATTAGTACCGAATTTTGAAGTCTATAAGAATTTTAGAGTAGTCTATAGTCTACATCGTTTACGTGTACCTATTATAGGTCAAGACCCTGCACAGTTATTTAAACCAGTAGAACCAGAGAGAGAGCCTAAGGGATACGACGACCCCTCTAAGGCTAACTAGAGTGATACGGTAGAACACAACCTAAACACGTAAGGGATTCGCGGTTCGTAGTTCTTAAGGGAGCGAATCCACGAACCTACCAAGTATATAGGAATCGGAACACTCCTTAGATAGACGGTATCGTTAATCCCAATCTCTTAACCACAGAGCGATACACTCTTGACATCTATTGTTTAGAATCATCATTGTACTTCAGCCCTATTAACAGTCAACTACTGGCTGGAAGGCAATAGTACTTGCCGTAGGCCACAGGGGATAGTGAAGGGATGACACGTAATATTCAAGTAAAGCTCTTGATTGAAAAGTGAATAATACTTGCTGGACTCTTCCCGCAAGTGTGAGGCCCTTTATGCGCTGGCATAGCGCATCGGCCCCGCTCTAGACTAGTACTATGGACATTGGTGCGTCTGAGGTCCCGGAGGTCTTGGAGTACCAAAGATCTCGAGATCCCAACGATCCCAGAGATCTCCATCATCCCGAAAACCCCTGTTACAAATAAACTGTTAGATTGGACCATCAGTCTAGCGACGAGCCGGCTGCAGTAAGCCGCCGACAGAACTACGCTCTAGCCCATACGCTCACGCACGAGCTGGCTCATAGGCTGGCTCGCGGGCTCGCATTGATGAGCTGACGTTGAGGGCGATCCAGATGGTAATCGCGATGGCGATCGATATCGCGCGTGCACTAGCGCGCGCCAAGAGCTCTGCGAGCCAATCAGACGATTGCGGAGTAACGTCAAGCCATCTCAA
This sequence comes from Ophiosphaerella narmari, assembly GCA_028456235.1. Lineage (NCBI taxonomy): Eukaryota > Fungi > Ascomycota > Dothideomycetes > Pleosporales > Phaeosphaeriaceae > Ophiosphaerella > Ophiosphaerella narmari. The sequence goes on from JALNQA010000048.1 coordinate 157,786, forward strand.
CTGGATCTCATTGACGCCGCACCAGCTCGGCTGGTCCCCAAACCGAGCCGCACGAACTCAGCTAGGTCATGGAGGTTATTAGGAGGGTTGCAATCCATCAGTTTACTCAATTCAATCAATCAATCCAATCCACTTAATCCATCAATTCTTGAACCTACCCATCCAGATTACGGTCATCCAAAGTACCGCAAATCTAACAGCAATAAGCTACTAACAGAATTACGCCCATACGCACACGCACACGATCCACCTTACGCACGAGCTCAAGAGCCAACACTGTAAACTTATCGGAACCTCGCACTGTCTTTACATCTAAATTACTAAACTTTATTAGGCTCACAGCAAAACATAGCTTTCACAGTGGGTCACCAACATTAGCACATTATACAATCAGTCATTGGCGAAATCACTTCCAAGGAATAAAAATAAAGTATACACAGTTTTATTGAGTTTTTTGGTGTAGTTGTCATATTCCTCGAAGTATTGTAGTTCTTCATTGTGCAACTTTATTTGCCTCGGACACACTACTACCTTCGACACATTGTCCGGTGACCATGTTGCAGCCCCAATCTATATATCCGGAGTCAACCCTTGCCTCTGCATATACCATATCTTACAAGACACACATCGGCATGTCTTTCCGGAACAATAACGCCAGGCTTTTCACTAAGTCATCTCGAAGGTCCCGGTTTATTCGAACCGAGTTGCGTAAATCTAGGCTTGGAATCCAACAACTTCAAGACATTGGAGAAGAAATTGAGTCCAGTAGTGGTTTTGAGGCAGTGAAGCCACCACCAACACCACCTCTCCAATCTGAAAGCCATCAATTTGCGATTGACATCATAGATCTATACTTTGCAGATGTTGATACTAAATCTTTCCAACTTTCATTTAGTACCAAAATGACGAACAATAGATTCAGCAAAGACACTGAAAAGTTCCTTGGCTCAGAAGCTGCGCCTGCAAGGCCCCAGCTGGCCAGCCGCGAGTCTTCATTTTACTACGCACAGTATGACAGAGGGACACTTCGCCAGCAACTTGGTGTAGAACTATACATTGCCAATCCTTCACCAGTAGACGTTAATACAAAATACACTTCGAAGCGCAATTGTTTGATTTTTCCATCCTTTACTACTTATGGCGAGGCAGAAACATATTACGAAGCACCGAAAGAGCTGATTATGTACGCTGACACTCTAAAATCCAGGACACAACGCATGAGCGCGATTACGATACTGAGTTCTACCCAGCCGATGCAGCTACTACAAGGAGACATATTATCAAACGTTTTGTGCTATTGTAAGAGGTGGGCAAGGGAACATTTGTCTAAATCCTCACTAGATATGCTTCGGAATTTTCGTGCCTTGTGTGGCCGCTTTGGTGACGAAACCGAACAAGTCCTTGAATTTGTAGAAGATCTTCTGTGCCGGAAGATTTCAGGGGACGTGTCCCGATGCGCCTATTAGAAGATCTTCAAGAGCTCTAGAAAATTTAGATTAGCGCGAAAGAGTAGGAGGGTGCATTACGTATCCTGGCGCTTTCGTGTCCATGTCATTATAAAACGCTGCTTTTATGCTGGCTATAATAGTTGTACTTACAATAGAGCTACTTCATCCAATCAATCCTACCTAAGCACCTTTTTCACGCCTTTGTACTAATTTTCCCCAGTTTTCATAATGTGATTGTTTTGAGTAATGTGGCGTAGTGCGTTGTTGAGGCTTTGTTTAGGACGTAGGAGAGCCGCATCCCCCTCGTGGTCTGAGCACCTTTGTACCTACATCGTATATAATTATTCCCGTGCCTCCCAAATCTTCTCGCCAGGAAAGCCAGCAAAGCCAGCAAAGCCACTTCACAATAAAGTCAAAGCTAGCATGTCCACCAACGCTATGCCTCTCGTGGGCTCCGCTCCACGCAGGTGCTCTGAGCCAATAATCTCGCCCGCTTCCAAGACTAAGAAAGCTAGACTCCCACGGGGACATCTCTATAGCTCACTTGCCTCGGCGCTAAGGAAGCCGAAGGAGGATAGCCATTACACGAGTCTGCCAACCCGGCACGCCCTAGATCCAAATCTCATATTCTCCCCGCGGCCTATATCGTCTACGTGTAGTCTACCAATCATGTCAGATGACACAGAGATAACCCCGGAAGATTTCTCCTGGTTGGAAGGCTGGAATATAGTGAGGGCTGATTCAATGGGCGAGCAGAGAAGGCTGCTCGAGGAGTATAATTTATCATATATCGCGGAAGGCGACTTTTTGTATTATCCTGGCCCCAACGTGGCACCACCCCTACTTCCCAAGGACAGCTCTCTGCTAGATTCTGCACTTGGATCTGGACTTGTGGAGAAAGCGGGTTCTGTCCAAAGAGCGAAAATGAGACGTGCATATAGAAGGTACTTGTTCAAGTCGAATGTGCATAGTACATATTGCCGGATGAGGAAGTTCGTCGGATTAAAGTAATTCATCATCGGTATTTACTATGGCATTGTAAGCCAACACGTGGACTCATAATGTTTAAATAACCAACTCACAATTCGAATAACTGGCTCGATAAAAGGCGTCTAATGTTGTCTTTTTTGATCGGAACATTCTCTTAAAATATTTTTAATGTCTTTGTCGTTATAAATTTTGTGTTTTTGTTTTTGTGTGTTTAAATATTTTTATCTTGATATTTATAGACAAATATATATAACTATAAAAAAAATGACACGCTACTTAGACGTAGAGTATAACCCGAAACGGTGCTCTAGTTCAAGTGCATCTTTAGAGGAATCTCACGGTCTCCCAGGAGATGAGTATCGTAGTCTAGTCAAGGCTCAACAGCGCGAGCGCCTAGAGGCTATCTTCGCAAGCCCCAAAGCCAAGGTATCACACATAGCCAAACCATCGTGGTCCTCGTACAAGGATCAGGGTATCTCCCAGTCCCGCCGGTGTGACATTTCACAAGTCAGATATGCCACTCGAGCCGCGCTTGGTCCTAGTTTTGATTTTGACAATGAGAACTATCAACGCTCGCATTCTTTTGATAGCGACCGCGGGGACTACAAAAGGACGATTGACGATTACGAGTTAAGTAACCAGGATATTCCACAGCAGTATATAGACGAGTTTAACAGACTGTGGCATGAAGATGCTAAGGACAATAATGCTGACCGGTATATGGCCGATTGCGCTGTAGATACCCTATGGCGTAAGCACGAGCAACTATACACTGCAGGCATGGTGGGGTATCGTCCTACTCCAAAGGCAAAGGACGATAATAATAAGACAAACGCGTCTTATCCGGCCATACCGCAGATGAAGAGTCAGTTCAGCTTTGAGGAAGAGACTCAGCCGATGACTCGGCCGGTGCGAATGCGTAGAAGGAGCTGGCTTTGTAGCCGCCAACGTTGGGGACGACCTTCCTGGGGAAGAGTATACTGATGGATTTTATAGATATTTGTTTTTTTCTAGCACTTAGAATAGACCCTTAATTCAGCTTAATATATAATGAAATTGAAAAAAAAAAAAACTATTGGAAGTAAACGAATATTTGTGTCAGGTTGGGCCAGCGACGAGCCGGCTGCAATAAGCTACTGACAGAATTACGCTCTGGCCCACGTGCACATGCACACGATCTATCTCACGCACGAGCTCAAGCACGAGCCGGCTCATGAGCTGGCTCGTAGGCTAGCGTTGATGAGTTGACGTTGACGAGGTGACGTTAGTGGCGATCCAGATGGCGATCGATATCGCGCGTGCACTAGTGCACCAGCGCGCGCCAAGAACTCGGCGAGCAACCTCAACCTTTGTGAGAATCTCGCGCCGGCAGCTGGGCCAACAGACCAGTGGAGTCTTGATGCATCTGGACTCAGCTGAGGTGGGCACCGACTCACGAACCAGCGCATCCCTTGCAGAGGCCCAAAGGACTCAAAGGCCCAACCCTTGCAGACGCTCAAACTCAACAGAGGCTCGCCCTGACCGAGGCTCCGCCATCGCAGAGGTATCAGCAGCTGAGAAACTCGAGGATATTTAGAGGAGCGCGAAGGCAGATAGAATCAAGACAGAGCGCAATCAATCAATCAATCAGTTCTACTCACCCAATTTTGACTCCATTCAATCAATCTCTCAATTCTGACGTTCTCGTGCTCGTAGTAGCCAATCTCAAAACTGATTTTCAAACCCCCTCAAATCTGGCAATTTGAGGCTGGCTAGCTGCGGTTTAGAAACCAGGGATTGTTGGCGTGGTTAACATAAAGTGGGGAATTCCCAATTAGGCAATCGACCTAAACCACGACCTCAGGTATCTTTGGACCCTTGCTTAACCCCTTTGAAAGGATATGCCTTGGTTGCTCTGCTTAATTGCTGAACTGATGAAAATGTTTATTTGTTACACTATCCTAGACCCGTTTTCGTGTCGGATTATTGAGATCAGACGGCGATGGCTCAGTGCTAGCAGTTGGATTCTTGATCTGAGCAATTCTACTCCACGGGCACCTTTAAATGTGTACAAGCCCTTGGTACTTATACTTATCCAACCAACTCCCAAATCTTTGTACATCTAAGTCAGCATGGATACAACACTACACCAAACGAAACGCACCGCTGCCTAACAGAAAGCATACTGACTCTCCAACGCACGATCCGCGACGTCCAACAAGATATCCAAAACGGCCTCGCCCCATCACTACTCATACCCGCCGACATAGTAAGTCTTTTCCCCCCCCCCCAAAAAAAAGCCTCTGCTAACATACCCAGCCCAACAATTCCGACATGATTCTCCTCAGCCTAGAACCCTCCACTGCCGCCACCCAAGCCCAACTAACCCATCCCGCGAACAAACCCTGAAACAGCGCAGCCACTGGCCACCATTATCCCCCATCTAACCCCCAGCACACCCCATCGTCGATACCACCGACTCGAGCACCGCAACCGCCCTCCTCGAAGCCATCCTAGGCGCCCAATCCCCATCTCCGCGCCACATCCTTGCGCACCGCAAACGGACGTGGGACCCAGCGTGGAGGGAATTCCATGCACGGGACGGCAAGACGTACGTGTACCCTCTCGCGATGGCGCCCCAATGTCGAGAGGCAAGAGTGGGTGCATTCGATCTTGGTGGGAGAATGAGTGTTTTGTTTACTCTCTGGAGTATGCCATGTAGACTATTGATCGCCGAAATCTTGTTGCAGAGCAAGCCGTGTTGGTGGGATGGATAGGCTCGATGGTGCAGTTTTGTGGTTTGGGACGAGCTTTTCCTAGTGTGAGGGCGATGGAGTCGGCGCGTTCTCTCGGCTGCCTTCAAGGCCGGCGTGAAAACTACTCGTACGGTAAGCAGCTTCGAATGAATGACAGCATCTTCACACGTACACAGGAGAGGCGCGCGATGTCACATGTCCAATTCCCCCAGACCCGCCAGTATGCTTTACACATCGATACCGACTCACCATAAACAAGCCTGCGTAAAGTTCACGTTCAAAACGCTTGATGAAAAAAAAAAAAAAAAAAAAAATATACATGCTACCCCGCTCATTCATACTATATACAACTCTCCATCTCACCCTAACTCATAAGCAACCTCGTAACAGCCCCAACATTTAACGTCCTCAAATCGCTATAATGCTGCCCCGTCCCTAAAAACACAACCGGAATTCCTGTCGCATGCACCATACTCACTAGGGTCCCCACCATATCGCCCACTGTATCACACTTGGAAATAACAAAGCCATCCAATCGTCGTCCAGCGCCAAAACTCGCGTTAAAATTGCGCGCCTGGGCAACGGAATCGGTGCCGACAAGGGCCTCGCCGACCATGAGGATCTTATGTGGTTGCGCGAGCTTGGCAAATTTCTCAAGCGATGACATGAGGCGCGCGTCGTTGTGGCGACGGCCCGCCGTGTCAATCAGGACGACATTAAAATCATTCGCCGCAGCGTGTTCGACAGCGGCGGCGGCGATGTTGGCAGCATCTTTACCATACCCCTTTTCAAACAAATCAACAGCACCGCCCTCACGCTTGGACAGTTCCTGCAGATTGCGCACGTGGACGCGTAGCTGCTCGACGGCGCCGGAGCGGAAGGTGTCGGCGGCGGCGATGAGGATGCGGTGGTTGTTTTGGAGGAGGAAGAAGGCGATTTTGCTGAGGTTGGTGGATTTGCCGACGCCGTTTACGCCGACGATGGAGATGACGTAGGGGCGGGAGGTGGTGGTGTTGATGTGCTTGATTTCGCGGAGGAGGTCGAGGGAGGAAGTTGGGGTGAGGATTTTGGTGAGGGCCTTTTCCATGGAGGCGCGGAGGGTTGCATCGATCGCTGGCGGGGGTTAGTTGGGGCAAGGAGGTTGGGGTGGGCAGACGTACTGGTGAAGTTGGGCGTTTTCATGCCAATGAGGTCGCGTTCTACGCTCTCGCATAATCGCACTACTGCTTCTCTAGCGACGTTCTTTTGGAGTAGGTGTTGCTCCATGCCCTTTATTGGCTTGACGAGATCTTCCTTGGTAAGTGTTTTACCTCCCACTACGTTCCTGAAGAGCCCCCCAATCGCACCCAGACTCGAGCCGACAATTCCCCCTGGCGCTGCTGCTGATGCTTCCTTGTCCTTCTTGGCGTTCTGTGCTGCTATTATAGCGTCCATCTCCTCGTCCAGATCCTTGAGGACAAATTCGCCCTTGTTCGTCTTGCGGCCCCACGTCTCCTGCTTGATCTCCTCCATTGCTTCGTTCTCCGAGGCTCCGCCGCGGATGTCTGACTGCGAGTAGTCTAGCACTGAGTCGTCCTCCTCTTCCGCGCCAAACTCACCCCACACGCGATTCCGCTTGGTGACGTTCTTTCCCTTCCGTTTGCTCGATGCCTCATCGCCGGATGATACGGGCGCCGAGCTCATAGCCGACGCCTTCTTCTTGTCTCGTCGTGACAGCTTGGCACCGCCTGGCCGCGACTTCCCAGTCAGCAAATGGTTGTGCGCAGGCGTGGTCGGCCTGGATGTGTCTGGGGTGGGCACGGGCGTTGAGTCGGCGCTGGTGTCATAGAGGGCGCGCTGGGGCTTCTGGAGGACGGGCGCGGGCGCGGGCGCACTTTCATCTGCGCTTTCGTTGTCGGTGCCTGAGGGCGGCGTGGAGACTTTGATGCTGGGGGCGGTGGAGTCGCTTGCGCCTTCGAGCTCGTGCATCTGGCGGTCAAAGTATGCCCCGAACTTGTCGCACTTGACCGCGCTGCTATTCTCCGCCTTGAGCTGGTCGCCATAGAGGCCGACGAACAATGCGCGCACGTTGTCGAGCAGCCGGTCTATCCACGTCAGGTGGACGAGGCTCTGGTAGACGGCCACGAAAATGAGGCCCAGCTCTTTCGAGGCCGTCCATTTCAGCGTATAGCCCTCCCGCTTGTATGCAGGCTTGGAGCCGGCATCTTCGGCCTGTGGTAGGACGCGCTCCTCGATGAAGACGTCCCGGATCAAGCTGTTGATGATGTTGGCGCCGACGGGGACATAGGCGCGCGACCACAGGACCACGCCGGACGTGGTGAGTATCTCAAAGGTATCCAACATGGCGGCGTATGGAAAGAGAGGAGGCACCACGTGAAGAGGAGGGAGAGGCGGAGAAACAAAAAAGACAAAGAGGTGGTGGGATGCGCAATGACGAAAATGGTCCGAGCGCGATGCCACATCTCGGAGGTGAGCAAGCTCCACCGCAAGTCGACGGTTGGAGCCTCCAGAAATTCGACTCCCAAAGCTGAAGCCTGCAGTCCGTCCCCATTTCACCACCTTCGTTTTGTTCCATCACCCCACACCCACAATGCAGCGCCCGCCATACAACAACCCGCCCGCACATTCACCGCCCCGTGCGTAGACATTCCCATTCCCCCCCCCCCACTGGACAGCTGCTAACCAAGTACCCGTGCAGTCCACCATCCCATTCCCCAGCACGTTTCCACAGTCCCACAGCTCCGGTCGCCCCCGCCGCCACAACCCCCCTCGCAGCCCCAGAGCGGATATGGATATGGCCAGCAGGGCGGCGGCATGTCTCAACAGGGCGGAGGGGGATACAACATGCACCCAGCATTTGGCGGCTTCATGAACGACCCCACTGCGCAAATAGCCACGCAATTTGGCAAGAATGCCATGGACGCCGGCCAGCAGTACATGGAGCAAAACGTACGCCCCCTCTCCAGAGCTATCTTGTCCACTGAATCGCTGACTGGCCTAGTTTGGTCGCTATGTCTCCGTGTCTGCCCTCAAGCACTACTTCAACGTCTCCAACTCGTACGTCGCCACCAAGCTCCGCATCATCCTCTTCCCCTGGTGGCACCGCCCGTGGTCGCGCCAACAGCGGCACAATGCCGACCCCAGCGCCACCGCATCCTCACTCTACCTGCCGCCCCGCGAGGACGTCAACAGCCCCGACATGTACATCCCCACCATGGCGCTGGTCACGTATATCCTGCTGTCGACTCTGCTTGCCGGCCTGCGCGGCGAGTTCCACCCGGAGCTCCTTGGCTACACTGCCACGCTCGCCATATGTGTCACCCTGCTGGAGATTCTGATCATCCGCACGGGCACCTTTCTGCTGGCCATTACCTCGTCGTCCCAGCTGCTGGACCTGGTCGCGTACAGCGGGTACAAGTTTGTTCACGTCATTGTCTCCCTTCTTCTCTCGCATTTCGCTGCCCTGATTGGGTTTGGCGCCGCCTACGTGAGCTGGGCCATCTTTTTGTACTGCTTTAGCGCCAATGCCTTCTTTTTGCTGAGGAGTCTCAGGTATGTGCTCCTGCCGGATCAGAGTGCGCAGGGCATGGGGGTCGGCGGGAATGCCGCCGCCGGGTATACCGTTGCGAAGGGGCAGCGGAATCGTAGGACGCAGTTTCTTTTCGTGTATAGCTATGTTGTGCAGTTTGGGTTTATGATGTGGTTGAGTAGGGGGTGAAAATGGGCTTTCTTTATGCGCGGGGTTGGGGTGGCTTGTTGTGCCGGATCGGGAGTCATGGTGGGATGGCATGGCATGGCGTGGGCGTGGTTGGAGAACAGGCGGAACGTCTTTCAGTCGTATACGTGGATCGAATGGGTAAGATTGCCTTGGCGAGAAGACACTGCTAATCTTCTTCCAACTCATCATGTCTGTTCAAAAGAAGGTAGAAGGTGTACATCAAATAGATTCAAAACACGCCAGACCAACAAATCCACTCGGAGATATGGAATTTATTATCCTAGAGATCACCCCTATGGATAATCACCGAGGGCACATGGCTAGGCGCCTACTCTAGCCACCGACATAAACGCAGTGCCCGTTTATGAAAACATGCTAGTCATCATCGTGCCTAGCGTGCCTGCGATACCTGTGACCTCCCATCACCTTACCCCAAACGCCATCATCATGCGTCTCAAAGACGTCTACTTACCTATTTCCCCCACCCCCATCCTACCCTACCCTATAACCGGAACAACCCTCGCACCCCTCGCGGCACCCCACCTCTCCTCCTCACTACCCTTCTGAAAATCCAACACAACCTCGCCATACTGCTCAATCTGGTCCTGTGCCTTGGGCGCGCCAATCAGCACGATACCCCTCGGAACAACCACGTCTTCGACATTGAAGCAGCCAAACGTAACGACTTTTTTGATCAGCGGACACGAGCGGAAAATGCCGGCAACGATCTGTGCGTCGACGACGGGGCAGAAGGAGAGGTTAATTTCGTGTAGATGGGGGTAAAGCTTGGAGGCGTCGAAGGTGGATGCGAACGCTTTGTGCGAAATGTGGCGGCAGGACGAGATGTCGAGGAACTCGAGGTGGGAGCCTGAGTGCGCCATGAGGGCGAGGAAGCCGGCCGAGGCAAGGCCGATGGGGTCGTCTTCGGGGCCGTCGGGGTTGCTGTTGTCCATGTCGCGCGTGCTGTTTACGTCGATGTAATGGAGGGGCGGGTTGGGCCAGTGGGTGAAGAGGTTGACGTAGCCGGCATCCGTGCACTCGTTGTTCTCCGTGAAGCGGAATTTCTGCAGTTTGTGGCAGGTGTTGTGGATGGCTTCGAGGACTTCGTCGTTTGGGTCGATTGATGTGTCGAGGAAGTGCTCGAGGCATAGTGTTCGTAGATTTGCGCCGACGCTTTTGATGAGATTGACGAGCTTCGCTTGTGGTAATTCGTTGTAGAGACGGAGTGTCAGGTGCTGGAGATGCTGTAGGCGGGCAATGGCATCCACACTGTCCTCTCCGGGTTGCTTGCATCGCTCTATCTTCAGTCGTTCGAGATTGGGGCAAAACGTGGTAAGAGCTTCTACAACTTGATCATTAAAAGCCGCATCGAGCCACTCCACTTTGAATGACTTCAGGTCCTTCCCGCGTGCAATGAACATCTCTATCCATTTGTCGTCGGTGACCAGATTAGCGCCCAACAATTGAATGTCGACTAAAGACTTGGCCTTCTCGATCATGTAGTCTACATTGCTGTCTTTGAACTGACAACAGTTGCGAAGAGCCAGCTTCTTGACAGTCGGACAGACGGCAAAGATCTGGTCATAATCTTCCGTTTCGAGGTTTGCCGCCTCATGAATTGCAACTGTATGCATATCTGGCTGAAGGAAAAGCTTCATCGTCGTTGGATTCATGGCACGCTTCTTTGAAAATATCTCGCTGATCCTGTTCATGATAGCTTCAGGCATTTCACCCAGCTCGTCAATATCCTCAGAGTGCTTTGCTAGCATCTCGATACACAGCTGCTGGAGTGTCTTCGGCCCGCGTGCAGTCAAACCGTCGAGACGATTGCTCTCAAGCTTCCTGCGACCCTTGCGTACGACTGGTTTATTTGCCTTCTCTTGTGCCTTGGCCTCCTTTGCCATCTCTTTACCGCAAGGCGTGCAAAGAAGACCCCCTTCAGGCGCCGCTTTACTGTATGGAGTGACGGTGAAGCGCTTGTCGCAAAGCTCACAGTCGCTGAGCTGCCCAGGCAATGGCGCAGCCTTTTTGTGCATGTCCATTACATCAATGTCCGAATCATCATCTGAACCCTTCTTTTTCTTCTTCGAGGCCTTCTTCTTTGCTTCTTTATTCTTCTTGATCTTGGCAATAGCATCGTCTTGATCACGTTTGCGCTTCTTCCTAGAACGCTCGGCTGCCATTGCAGACGATTCTGCTTGTACATCCTCTTCAACATTGTTCGAGGGCCCCTCATCGTTGTCTTCGGCTTGCGCTTGTTCTCGTGCGGCTTGCTGCTGGCGCTGTACGAAGGACTGACGAATCTCTTGGGCGGAGATATTGTTGGCCTTCATGATGAAAGTCAGCAATCTTGCTCTGCTACGCCAACGAAAACTTACCGCCAAAAAGTCTGTCAATGCAGAATGCGGCCCTCTAATTGCTGAGGCCCGACCTCCACCTCTCCCGCCGCCAGCGCCGCCACCTCTTCCCCGTCGTGAACTCCTGTTGCCACCATTAGCCTTGCGCGCCTCATCTATAGTTGTAAATGAACTTACATGGTGCTCGTAAACTCTAAGTTATGGAAGATTTAATCAGTGTAAAGACAGAATAATGGGCCCAGACTTGGGCGAAGCGAGAAAGTGAGTTGGGCTGGGGGAGTGGGGTGGAGAAAGTACAACAAGGGTGGACGCGCCTCGCCTAATATCAGAGGCGACGGGTAGGATGAGCGAAGTCACATGATGTAGCAATTAGTAGCTTGTTTAGGTCTAGCGCGCCCCTTTCCTATAATCTCACCAATGATATACGACTATGAACACCACCAATATCATTGTCTGATTATTTGGCTTCTAGATTGGCCCAGTAGGATTATATTGAGCTATCGTGCAGATGAGATGTATTATTCTGAGGAGCCTTGCCTCACTACCACCGAATTAACCCTGCAATATTACATCGTAAAGGCATATTTGCCCACTAGGCTATTGTTGTCGAAAACATGAACCTTCTAGATGATGGTATCATCATCATCATCACTATAATCACTCTCTTCTGCTCCGTCGTCGCCATCATCATCGCCGTCAGAGGATTCCGCCCAAGGGTCGATATCCTCTTGGACTTCAAGATGTGCATTTCCATAGGGCCTCTGCCATATGTTAGCTCTGACAATTACTTCTATGAAACGAAACAGCGGAGACGTACCATCACCGCAGGTCCCCTAGAAATCTTTGGCCATCCGTTAGAGCGCACGTCGGAATCATAAGAACACTGAACCTCGCTTGAGGCATAGGTTCGTTCGCTTCCATCGCCGTGTGCGCTGGAAGGCATTGTCCACCCTTTTTTGTTCCAAGTAGAGCCATTGTTAGCACTTTTTGCGCTTGACTTTGTATGCCACGACTCAGAACGCGGCCCGCCGACTCCCTGGTCGTTTACAAACGGGTACTCTTCTCCAATCAAGACCCCTGATTGGGAATCGCTAATAGACATGGTTTGAAGTTGCTTGGGCAGGGAAATACCACCAGTGCTGTCGCTGTTTTCATCAGCCCAAGACCCGTCTGTTGAACCCGCGATCGAGTAGTAATGAGCGATGGTGTCATCATAATTGACAGGTCTGATGAATGCCTTCTCAAGCTTCTCGTAAGTCTCTTCCTTGATAGGCTCACGGTTCACCAATTCCTCTGTGCAGTCATAGCATCTCTGTCATGCCTCAGTATCAACAGAGCAATGGGCAACACAGTGGGGGACATACCGCAGTGTCAGTGTCTTGTCTCTGAGACTTTGCGAAGCTCAGGATTGCCTTTGTCTTGTGACACATGATGCACTCAATGTCGGTGATTGGCGTACCGAAACAGTCTTGGCAACTGATAGGCTTGGTGATGCGGCCTTGATGCAACAGCTGGTAGCGATAGTCATTTTTCTGCTTGTCGGAGTATTTCACTTCAGCAGGCCTGTTCTTGCCGCATGTGCCACACCTGATTTTAGGGGGTAGCGTCACGGTTTGGAGTCTGCAATGTAGTCAGTCATGCATCATGTACGATAGGCTTGAACGGGAGAGATAATTTGACCGGGCTTGACTCACTCTTCCAGCTCCCGCTCACTGAACATGATGCGTTTTGCTTTACCGTTCCTTCCCATGATGACTGCCAGACCTAGTGTTTGTGCAGTGGCTGCGAGAGTTATTGCTGGGAGGGTTGATGAAGTAGATGGAGAAGGAGAGTGCGAAGGCAGAAGTGGTTTAGTGGAAGGTTGGTATTTGAAGGTGGGAGCTTGGCAGAGCAGTTGTGGTTGTCTAGTTTACTAGGAGGAAGGTAAAGGCAGGTACGAGTAGCGACCCACATTACAGCACGAAAGCAAAAGAGGTTAAGAAGTCTAGTGAGAGTACGCTATATAATGTATTAGTGAAGCAAATCTACTCATTTGGAAGATACTGTGTTGCATCAAAACTTCCGGAGCCTGTCTCTTGAGGGCCAATGAATGAGTCTTGAGCGCCATGATATCAGATAATCCAAGCGAACTATCTCATCTTCCTAGGTCAACAGGGACATTAGATTAGCATGAGGAGCTTGAAGTCAATTGACCTATACAGGCATGGACACTAGCATGGGCGACGCCACAGCCGAGGAGATGAAATCACTATCGATAAGCGGCGGCCAAAATTATCTTGTGTCCCGCACTTTGCCAGCTCGCACCCCAGGCTTGTCGACATTCCAGTCAAAGTGGCGTCTATTCCCCTCAGATTCAAGGCAGGCGGTAGCGGCAACATGGCGCCCACAGCCGTGCAATCACATCACCATCGGAGCACCACCAAGTCGACCAAAAAGGGCTTCAAGGCGCGCCATGCCACCAAAGGCGCATTGAAGGAACTGAGCAAAGGCATATTCTATCTGACTACCTATGTGCATCCCAGAGCTGACATGCGCAGGTAAGGTCGACTCCCTATTTGAACGAGGAAGCCGGAAAACGCCGCATCAGCAAGTCATGTCCAAGTTCGATCGTCGCAACCGCGCAAAGCAGATGCGCCTCAAGAAGGACAGCGAGCACGCAAAGGCAACCAACGTCTTCGCCGGCAAAGAAGGTGCTCCGCGTCTAGTGGCTCTGATACCGCTATGCTCGGATATTTCCACCGCCGACGCTGTGCGCAGTCTCAATACCAGTCTCGACATTGAAGAGGAGGTACCAGAAACGGGGTGGATGCGGGCCAATGTTGACCGCTTCAAGCAGAAGATACAATATCTGGTGGTCAAGAGAGATTTGCTGGCATGTCTTGATGCTTGCCGTATTGCAGACTTTGTTGTTTTCGTGCTATCTGCCGCAGAAGAGGTAGACGCAGAGGGCGAACTCATCCTCAAATCGGTTGAGAGCCAAGGCATATCAAATTGCTTTACTGTAGTGCAAGCCCTGGACAAAGTCGAACCCGCAAGGGCAAAATCGCAGGTGATTGCCTCGTTAAAATCCTACATCACCCACTGGTTACCCTCCACCGAGCGGGTCTATTCGCTCGATAACCGCCAGGAGGCGTCGAACCTAGTCCGATCTCTATGCACAACAACAACGAAAGGCGTGCGGTGGAGAGACCAACGGAGTTACATGTTCATTGAAGATATAGCCTGGCAAGGCGGAAAGTCTGCCATTGGCGAGGATGGTACAGGCGAAGTTGTTCTTACGGGCGTTGTCCGAGGGCTTGGATTCAAGGCTGATAGGCTTGTCCAGGTCGGTGACTGGGGCGATTTTCAGGTCGAGAAAGTCGTCGCAGCTCCGCTAGAGGCTAAGAAAAAAAACAAAGGAGACGAAATGATGGTTGACGAGGAAGATGATAGCGTGCTAGACCGCCCCAGTGGCGACCAAGATGACCTGGCCGACCTTGCGCCCGAGGAGACTATCATGGACGATGTGACCAACTATGCGACTTCAGTAGCACCGTCGGAGCGGAGGGGTGTTCTACTAGATGATCATCATTACTTCTCAGACGAAGAGGAGAAGAATGCACCAGCACGACCAAAGCGATTACCAAAAGGCACGAGCAAGTATCAGAGTGCGTGGTACATTGACGATCTATCCGACTCAGGCTCCGATCTCGAGGACTTGGACGAGGAAGATATGCCAGACGCCGATGCAGCTGGAACAGCTCATCCTGCCGACGGCCTGGAGGGCATGGACGTCGATGGAAAAGCCATGACCGAGGGCGGTCCATCAGAATATCCGCAGTCAGAAATGTTCTTAGATCCGTCGCCGGAGGATGAGGCGGAGCAAATTGAAGCATACAGGAAGACGAGAAAGACTGAGGAAGACGACGACCTCGAGTTCCCAGACGAAATTGAGCTACATCCTAATGTCAACGCTCGGGAGCGCCTCATTCGCTACCGAGGGCTGAAGAGTCTGAAAACAAGTGTCTGGGAAACCGACGAGGATCGGCCGTACGAGCCAGAAGAATGGCAACGCTTGCTCGAAATCTCGGATTACAAGCGCACTGCCACTAAATTCATGCGCGAAGCATGGGCAGGTGGCGTCAAGCCTGGTACACGAGTCGCAGTGCATCTTCGCGGCGTTCCACTTCAATTTCAAGACTTCCCATCTCAACCTCTCGCCCTCTTCTCGCTTCTCCGGCACGAACATAAGCGCACATCCTGCAACTATAGCATCCTCCTCAGTTCCGAGCACGAGGCGCCATTGAAATCTAAGACTGAACTGGTCGTTCAGTGCGGCGCAAGACGCATGGTCATCAACCCTCTCTTCTCTCAAGCCGGCAACACACCCAACAATGTGCACAAGTTCGACCGCTACCTACACCCAGGCCAATCCGCTATTGCCTCCTTCACTGGCCCCTTGACATGGGGTAATGTCCCACTTCTCTACTTTCAACGCACGCTTGATTCCGAATCAGCAATGGACACTACAACCACCACCTCACCTCTCCGCCTAATCGCAACGGGAACATCCCTCCCCCCATCCTCGTCCCGCATCATCGCCAAACGCATTATCCTGACTGGCCACCCATACAAAATCAATAAGCGCGTTGTGACAATCCGCTACATGTTCTTCCACGACGACGACGTGCGCTGGTTCAAGAGTTTGCCGCTCTGGACCAAGCGTGGGCGAAGCGGTTTTATCAAGGAGAGTTTGGGGACGCATGGATATTTCAAGGCGAATTTCGACGGGAAGATTAACCCTATGGATGCCGTAGGCGTGAGTTTGTATAAGAGGGTTTGGCCGCGGGGGGCGAAGATGTGGAAGGGTGAGTAGAGGGAGGGATTTACGATGTCATGCATGTTACGCGACTGGGAGGCAGGATAGACAAAATAGGCACACATAGGCGTTTGAATATCCACTACATTTTAGCTCTAAACAGCGAACTAGATACACCAACGCCATTAATGCCGAATGCTTCTCCATCGCATCACGTCCGCTTCCCCTTCCGCGCAAACCGCTCCAACGCCGGCCCATACTCCTTTTTCAACACCTCCCTCCGCTCCACATTCCGCTTCTTCGCGCGCTCCATCGCCTCCCGCGCGCGCTCCTTCTCCTCATCAATGACATTGCGGCTGCCACTCTTTCGCAAAAAGCGCCTGAGCGCACTATTTCTGCCGCGCCCACGAGCCTTGAGTTTGGCGATCTTGTCCTCGGGCTTGGCATCGAGGTCGCGCTCGCGCCTGCGCTGCTCATCAGACGCGAGATCGAGGTTACCGACGAAATTAGGGTCAAGCGCGATCATCTCTGGCTGGAGTTTTTCGAGGAGGGCGTGGACTTCTGTTTCGCGGCGTTGGCGGGAGGAGGCGAAGGGGTTTAGGCCCTGTTCAAGGGTGTCGGGGTTTGGCTCGCCGGCGCCAGGGACGATGATAGAGGAGAAACCGTTCGTGTGCGCAATGCCGAGGGTGTCCTCGAAGGGACAGAAGCGGACGCGGCCGAGGGTGAGGCCGGCGCCGCCCCAGGTCATGTAGGGCTGGGTGGTGGTGGGGGAGGCGGCGTGGGTGAAGATGTCGGGCTTGAAGATGGTGAGCTGGGTGCCGTGGCCAACGGAGGTGAGGTTGCGGTCAGAGATGGAGAGGGTTTGGCCCGGGGTAAGGAGGTGGTGCGTGTGTATTTCTTTGAACATGCGAATGTCCCAGACGGACATGCGGCGGTCTTGCGAGGTGCTGACCATGTATGTGCCTGACTTATCTACAGCGAGACTACGTACGGGCCCGTGGTGGGGGAGGAGCTTGACGAGGGGTGCGGCGCTGTTTGGAGACCATAGGGTGACGAGGCCTTTTTGGTGGCCGACGTGTAGGATAGCGTTGTGTGGGTTTTGGGCTAAGGCGGTGGGCGGGCCTAACTTGGTGTATAGCTGGGCTAACGACTGTCCTGTTGAGACGTCTGTATATCGTATTATGCCTGCCATCGAGACGGATGCGAGGAGGAAGTGGTATGGGAGGTATTCGAGATGGGTGGCTTCAGAGTGGTTCTTGAGTTGATGCAGTTCTACACCGTCGCCCGAGTAAATGTAGACACACTTTTTCTGGGCCACGGCGAAGTTCTTCTGGTTGCTAACGTGTAGCCACCGGGCATCGCGCACAGTCTCGTTGAGTTGCAGCTCACAACCCAACTTGCCCGCTCTCCAGTCAAAAGTAGCGACATGTCCTTTCCGCCCAGCAATAAGCAAGTCGCGTCCGTTCCTGCTGTATTCGCAAACGTCGTATGGCCCTAGTCCATCTAACCGCAGCTCGAAGCCCTTCTTTGCCGTCTCAATGCCCACGGCCTGCTTGATCTCCTCCTGGCGCACTTTGTACGTTCGCTCCAATTCGTTTTCTGGTTCCAGAAGACCAGCATCGTTCTCTAGTAGGATCTCCACATTCTTCGCTTCTATCGCCGCTTGCTTGTTCTTCGACTCGAGAGCTTTGAGGCTGAATCGCAGTTTCTTATCTTTCACAGATTTTGGTCGTATCTTGTCTCCTCTTCCGTATTGTTTGATTGCTGTGTCTGTGAATTCTGCCAATGCGCGTGCATCTTCGTTATCCGTTATTGTGACGGCTTGCGATTTGCGCCGCGCCTGGGAGCTTGTGGTTTTGGGCGCATGTTCGCCAGCCATTTTAGGTAGCGCAGATGCCCACCGTGTGTGCGAAAGCAGCACTGGTAGGGAAGCGTTGTGGGAAGTTCGTTCAATCGCTGTGGTTATATGTATGCAGCGCGGAAGCTCACTGCGGCCCGCCAAATCCAGGAACTTTTTGGATTATTCTGCCGACTGACTCAAGGCGGTGGGCACTAGCGCTTTAACCAGATTCAGCCGAGCGCCTCTCGTTCCGTCTTCATTACAACCTGCGAACACCCGCCATCGTTCAGGCCTAGCTCACGAATAGAAACATCCTTTTGGCCATGTGATCCTAATTGTAATGCAGAAGCAAACTGTCGACTCACAACTAAAGTTTAAATGGGGTTTTGCCGCCACTACATTTTGTCCCCCTTTGTGGGAACCCTGATCGGATCAATGGATCGTGTCCTCTTTTTTAAGAACAATACAGAACGATCTATCCATCATATCAATTTTAACATACTCGTTTGACTTTTTAGGTGACATGGTGTTGCGTTTACGGGCACCCAGGGTCCCAACAACCCCTCAACCACCCAAGGAACGAACATGGCGCGCCCAAAGTCTCTCATAGTTCCGAGTCTATGCTTCTCCAATGGAACCTTTTCCCTAATTTTTCAACCTTTTCTGTTTATATCTTTCGTTTTACAATCTTTCTAGGTATCATTACGGCAACACCATAATCAGCATGCAGCGTTCTACTACCGCCCACCTCCGAGCCCGCTCCGCTCCTCTTAACGAGCGCTTATACTCACAGAAGAATGTACAAATTGAGGACGGGCTTGTTCTAACTTCATCCTCAACTCCAAAAGAACAGCCTTCAGCATTCCGCACCACAACTCAGAACATGATTTCAAGTTTCCTAAAAGTACCCCCCACTTCTCCGGCGCCAGCCTTTAGCTCCCCGTCGGTCCTTTCACGCCGTAAACTCGACAAAGAAGCCCACCTCATAGTGCGAATAGTTGTTGAAATCTTAGCCTTTACCTATGGAGTCGACTTCTTTGAGCTGGAAGTTGCACTCCTCGAAAGCTCACCGTTCGGAGACTTCAAAATGGTCACTACCAGCGATGGCCGCCGCTCTCTCCTCACCCACGACGACAACGTTTTAACCTGCCACCTCGGCAACATGGCCGCCCGCCTATGTTCCGCCGTTGAACGCACCCAAACCAGCCGCTTCGAGCGCGACGGTGGCCCCAAACTCGTCAAACACGTTCTCCTCCCCGCTAACAACATTGAGATCTCACCCGGCTACCTCCTCGAGAAGATCCTCGAATATCGCACGCACCGCTGCGACCCCTCCCGGCGCAAGGAATCCTTCACATACAGGGAAACGCCCTCCCTCTCGTTCTTCGGCCACGTCATTTCCAAGAAATGGACGACGAACAAACGGCACCGGGCGCTCGCACAACGATTAGTTTCCGACCGCATTGCAACAGAGATTATTGCACCGACGGAGGAGGCACGAAGACTTGTCCTCAAGGCCATCGACCACTTTGCATACAAGCACTGTAAAGTTGACCTCAACGATGCGTTAACAGGGATCCGCGCAAACGCTTTGCCAATGGCTGTAGCCGAGACGCTCTGGAACGCATGGCTCGTCTCTGTCGAGAAAGAAAAGGCAAGTGGCGGCGCCACAAGTTCTTTGCGCGGCCAAAGTATTCCCGAGGGGTCGAGTGGTGATGGAGATGGGGCGGCACATTCGCCTCCTAGGTACCTTACGTTGACGTCTTCAGATGGAGTGCCGTTTGGTAGAGCTATCAGTGATTCGAATAGTCGCGTGAAGAGGTTGAGCCATGGGGACTTGAAGAAGATGGCAAGAGATAAGCAATTGAGAACTGGGTCGCTGAGGCGGGTGCAGAGTTCGACGGGGAATGGGGGTGATTTTGCGAGACATTTCTGATCGGTGTTTTGAGTGAATTATGTAGAGTGGACTCGTCCTTGGATGGTTCTTTCTCGCCTCATCATGTGGTTGTGGCGTCTGCTGTGTTGCTTTACAACGGATACGTGTTTTTTAATTCTGTTTAGCATTATTAGGCTTAGTGTGTTGCTTAAAACTGAGCACAAGCTATGTAGGGTTAGTCATTTACCAGCTGGAATCAGATACTTGTTATCCAGAAGCAGGCACAATAAAAAGATTGTCCAAAGCATCCATAGACATGAGTTTGCGAGAGATAGGTCTTGGAGGCCATTTCAAATCAAAAACACCTGAAAGATGGAAGTTGGAGGTGTTGTAGACAAAATTGTGAAAGGGTAGGCCGAAAGAACGTATCAATCATTTCAATGGGATGCGAATGTATTACCATGGCTTCGAAGCCTCCTCGAAGACCCTAAAGTGGTGATCATGACACACGGTTGGTATTGTTCGCACAAATACTAAGGGTATTGATTGAGGGCCCCAAGGATTGTTGACCTCGCCTATCTTTATTTCTTGGCTTGCTCTTCCATATGAATACGGTGCGATTCTAGCATAGGTGAAGGCATGGAGTCCACGATTCCAACTATTTGCGCTCTCAAGTCGTTGATCGGAGTACGGCATTTGCTATGGTATATCATAGCCCGTTCTTGCACATTATACGACTCATAATGGGCGGTGTACCGTGGTATAAGATCGCGGCGGAGAACATTGATGCTGGTCTTGATGTACTTACCTTTGGTTGGCTTGGGAAATATTCCCCATTTGATCAACTTCTCCATGTGTGAGCCAAGAAGCATTGTGCCGCACGCTTGAGGCTCGAGACGATTTCCACGCTTGTCTTTCATCGTGCACCAATCACCCTCCGCAATCACGCGGATGACGGTGTGACATGCGTCGATGAGTGCCGAGATGACTCCTTTGTGGACCTTGACTAAGTTCTCTACGCAACATTAGCATCCACCCCTTTGTGCTCGTTATAAATCCATCTTTCTATCTACCTCCATACAGTAAAAAATTCGGAATACTCACCGAAAGCTCCTGGAGGCAGATCGTTAGAAAGCACCGTTGTCCCGCCAATGACCAAGACATCATCTGACTCTAGTATCATCTCTAACACCATGTAAACCATCAGAGTTTCGAAACTTTCAGCGTATCCAAATGTCCATGCAATAAATAGCCATGAAGGGTCGCAGTGAGTCTTGTTGTTGAAGTCTGGGACGTGAGCTATAGCCCAGCAGTGAAGATCGAGGAAGGGCCGGACTAAGCCCACCAAATCATACTTATCGCAGACAATCGCAAGGTGCGAAAGGTCTTCTAATGAAAGGCCTCCCTTTTCCGGAAGGTCTTTGAATAGCAGATGCGCAATTCGGAGTACAATGAGCATGGCTTCCACGTCGTCGTCTGGAAAGGGTATCTCGGCGGCGGTGCTTTCCGTCCATTGTCGCCCTTCAAGCATTGCCTTCCATACGGGACTGGCGAGAGCCATCACATTTTTCGAGACCTGGACCGCTTGCTGATCTTCTAGGGGGCCAATACGGAGAATTGCATCACCACTCTTGTGGAGCACTATCATGGGTCGAGGCTCTGACGGTGGTATATTCACCGTGGGCGGTATGTCGAATTCGGGTTCCGCCATGGACGTATTTCCAAAAGCTGTGTTATAGTACCACACGCGGCGTTGCTTTGTGCGTATCTACTATTACTGTGGTAAGCACGTCGTATGCAGTCGTGGCAGTCAGTGCCGGGAAAGCACAGGTCAGGGGCTGGGGTGAACGAAAGCGCGCTATTTCGAAAGTGGAATGATCATGTGCTAAATGCCCAAAATTATTACAGGGTTCAACGATAATAGCCTTCGAAACGACATTTGAGCAGCATGGACCATGGACGCTCGCCTCGATAAGTCATGTCTACCGATAGGCTAACCCAACCATTCCCTCGTGGCACTAGTCTCCAGCTCTGTACACAGGGCGGACAGCGGCGTATCCCGTGCGAACTGTACAACAGGGGTTTCACAAATTTCTTATCGGAGTGATGAGCTACGTTTTTGTAAATAATCTATGGTCCGTCAACAACGTGCCTAGCATATGCAATAACTTGCGCGCTTGTACTAGTAGTCTTGGTTTCTACGGATACAAATTTGACGGTTTTCTCGTAAGTTTGACTGAAGGTAACTATCCAAGCGCCTGTACACGTTCCAAGCAAGCGGGTCCTGGTCTCGAAAGAAATATCTTGCATGTCAAAGAACCTTGATGCATGCAGTCAACGGCTGCCTGCCTGTCACGCTTACGCTAATAGGCCGATTAGGGCTTCTGGGAAGTGCAGAGATGGCATAATGATATTTGACCAATGACTAGTCAACGCATCATGGCTCCGACAGCAGGGATGATACGAGGATCCACTTCATATGACTCGTCAATTCTGGGCAATGTTGGGCTGCATGAAGTTGGGTGACTCGCTTGGAGCTGTTGAAAGCGGTCACTGAGCGCAATGGAAGAGACCGGTGGAAGTAGATGACTTCTCCGTAGAGTCAGTTGGCCGAGCGCTCGCCGCTGAGCCGATACCCACCTCACCAAGCGAAGTCAATTCCATGAAACATGCATAGCCATGAATCGTGGGGAGATATTAGAGGTGCGCTTCCTTCTAGCGAGCAGACCATAGAAACCGAGCCTGTGGCCCCGGGTCCCGGCACACTGTTGCCCTACGTTTGCTGCATGAATGTCATGCCTGTGTGTAGGACAGCTATCGTAGATGGAGAAGAATTTAAAAAGCTCCTTAACTCTCTCAGTAAGACTCGACCTTTCCCTGCTATACGTACATGGTGTCGAGGACAATCGAGACGCAAGAATATAGCTGACACTGAAATCGCTGCTGGATCGGAGTACGAGACTTAGGGGCGTTTTATACATGATCGGAATATGCATAGCGCCGAAAAGAAGAGCTTGTATGTCGTGACGTCTGGTAGCGATTTAGAGGGACTCAGAGGTTGGTTGCACAAGCGTTCGCTGGCGATGCCTGGTCGCTGCCTTCAAAAAAAAATCATTAGTATCCGCCTCTTTCATATGAGTCCCTCGGATCTACGCATCGGACTCATGCGCGGTATCAAGATCGGACACGGGATTACAAGGAGGTTGATTCGTTTCGTGAGGCGACGCAAATCTTGCTGATTACAGGTGAAGCGCGCGAGTCATGAATCTAGGCTCAACGAGTGTATATCTCACAATAACACACCCTACTATGTATGCAACCTGTGAGTAAACATTTCAGCTTTTGCGAACAGCTTTGGACGCTTCACTTCTAGTCTTCCGAAGGTATTTCAGCCTTTGGCGTTCTTCTGGCACTCTGGTAACTTTGCTAGGCCGCCACTTTGACGCAGCAAACGCTCACGGACATCACCGCAAACTTTGGTGGCGGCGAGTGGTAATGCCAGCATCATCACGCCACAGCTCTGGCAACCGTGCAACCCAACCAGCGAGTCGGCTCCCGCGTAACTTTGCCAATTTGTCGGGTCCGTTGCCATGATTCGCCAAGATCTGCCTTGGAGTGATCAGAGCGTTACGAAGCGTATCGGGATGGCCTTGAAATGACCACTCATCGGTGAAATCAATGGGCGCAATATGATCGTCCTGAACTCGGCCTGCGATACCAGGGCCCCCAGACCGCTTCGCTGGTCCTCGGCAAAACGGATTCCTTTTACAGTATGGGAAAGCGTCTTTGAGTGCAACCACAGCCATGACAAGCTAGAAATGCTACGGTGCTTTGTTGCATTGACAGGACGTGCTCAAACATTTTTTATTTTTATTTTTTTTTCATAATCCCTCGTCGTACTATTTCCGGATGGCTTATCGTCATATCCTTCACTCTTCAACTTCATCCTTCGTCTACCACAAGATAAATCATGCTATATCTTTGACCATGCGCTGGCCAAGACAGTATACATATCAAACGACCATCGCTTTTTGTGTTATTCATATCTTTCTAGCTTCTATGCATCTACGTTAAGCTAGAAACGAAGAATAAGACGGATGGTACCGGGCCCTTGACCGGGCATATTCTCGGCGCTACTTCATGTCGACTTCCGCTGAGCCAATCTTCAAAGCTCCACCTATCGTCGAGTGTAACACACGGGAGCATTGTCTTGGTGTCGGTAAAAAGGTCTACAACTCAGACAAAGTGTGTGCAAACTGTCTGAAGAGGTACGATCCTCAACAACTTCGTCTATGGGCAAACGGCAACCTTGCTGCATTGACGCTTGTAGAAGAAGAAGTCGTCCGAAAGCAGGATAGCAAACAAAACCTCGAGGCTCACAGTCGCTACTTGTGTGCCTTTGAGGACCCCGATTTTCAGCATTGTCGGTGGCGTCTCATCGACTTGAACCTACGAGGTTCTCGACTTCATTGCACAACCGTCCGCAGAAAAGGCAAGGCTTGCAGGAGGTGCTGGAGACGGCACCTACAGAAGATCCAAATTGTCCAATACTTCACACCAACAGGACTATGTCATGAGGAATCGGATAAGATTATAACGAGGCCAACAGGGACGGAGGAAGGAGCGGATGATGACGTGGAAGGCTACGACCTTGTATTCGATTGAAGCGAGATTTTACAGTTGAACTTCTTTTCGCGTAAGTATACCAACTTCGTTGTGATCCATGGACTGACGATAGAAGCAACTACCACAGCTCAGCAGATCGTAGATAATGTTAGCACCACCACCGCGGCCTCACTGTGCCTTCGGAGCAGCCTGCGCCTCACAAACAGGGGGTCAAGAAAAAGGGCCAAATATCTGCAGATGGTGCAAGAACATGAGCTTCGACGCTTTGTACAAGCAAGCTGAATCAGGACCAGATGCTCGACCTTTAAGACGTCTCGTCGATGACTATGTTCACCAACTCGAACGAGACTGTGACGAACGGATTGCTAAAGGATGGCCCCCCCTATGCGCCTGTAAAGATCCAGTATATGGGTTTGAGAGCTGGCGACGAGAGTTTAATCCGCGAGATTCTCGAGCCTGCGGCACCGTGCGACACAGAGGCCAGCTCTGTGTGCGATGCTTCACCAAAGCCCAGCAGCAAGGCTGCCAGTGGCTTACCGAATGGGATGGCGATAGATTTGGCTTCCCGTGTGTGTTTGAGGATCCAAGGCTGAGACGGCCAACGGATGTTAACTGGAGGGTGGGGCCGGTTGACGAACAAGGCGCTCCAGATTCCAACTGGGAGAAAGACCCTAGAAGACACGGGAGATGTGAAAGAGCAACTCGGCGGTTTCAGCTATGTCAGAGATGTTTTAATAGGATGTGTGAGTTAAGAGGTTTCGGAAGATACTTCGACACTGAGTGGGGGACATTACGAGAGGGGTATCGAAGTTGAAGAAGGGCAAATGACCTCACTGTTCAGCACACGCCGTGGAGAACCGACACTTCAATGCAATAATCTACTGGTTCCTCAATCTAGGCCAGTGTGGGGGCTTCGGGGCTTCGCGTGTCAACAAACACACAGCTGAAGGTAGCCGCTTGGCCCTTCACACATGTTGGCGGCCGCATCCTCATGCAAACGACACACAATACTATGCAATCTGCCCAACTCGGATTGATCTTTCTGGAAATCAGCGGAGAGCACTACACAAATTGAGGGAAAATATCAACTAGGATGGGCAAGCGAATAGGGCTGGATCCATGTGCATGCTATGGAATGGATAATGTTTATGATAATGTTCGCACCGCACCGATATCGAGTGCAAGAAATAAGGAATGTAATAATTCTCTTAATGAAAATCGACAAATGCCAGTTATACCCCTTGCATGGCGAGCATGGCGATGTCTAGCGTAATATTCAAATTCTCCATCAAGACTGGGTAACTGTACTCGACATCACCGCCGCTGTGAGCGTGAAGTTTCATAGAAATTTAGTAGTATATACCATAGTTCAGCAACCCAATATCCAGTCACGAAATTCATGAATAATGTTTTCGACAAAGTTGATCAAGTCATCTAGCCTCGGTAAACCTTCCGGCCTCCGCGGAGGTAAAGTCTCGCAGCTTCATCTAGACAGCCCCTAGACCGAAATTAAAACACCTCACTTGGGCCTGCTGCGAATTATGCATTACCCGCAATAAACTTCTGGTTTAGGCACGAGTTCGATTTTCCAATAATCGAAGCCTTTTTCCTTCCTTTGTACCTAGGTACAGTACCTATTCATTACGGTAGCGTTTTCACACCCTGCGCAGTGGTTCTTCGGGCTTTCAAAGCTCCAGAGAGGAGGAGAAATGAAGATAAAGGCGCTCAAATCGGGTAGAGCTGTCTCTTACCACTCGACGCCCAGATGAATTAGATAGTGCTATCCGCGGGTTGTTGCGATCAATCATGTGGGCGATAGAGAAAGTGAAAATAAGGTTTGGCTATAGTGGGGGGCCAAGATCATCATTATCGTATAACAGCAACTGACCGAGGAGAAGATCGTTGGTTACGTGTGCCTTGCGGAGAAGTGAGGCTAATCGTGATGATCTTTTCAATTTTCATAAAATCAAAGTTGGGGAGGTGAGGCGCAGCTTGGACATCGGTCAGCGATGCAATGTGATGTGGCCCACGGAACAGAGTAAGGGTGAAATAATTGTAGTAAGATCCATCGAGGGCTTTTTGTGAGAAGCCGTGCTAGCAACGGCAAAGCTAATTCTTTGTGATTGGGTCTTGGGCTTCTCCTCTCAAAACGGGTTAAACGCGATTTCTTTCATTCTATAGCCTCGATAATGCGCAAACACCGGTAGCCCGTGCTTTGGGCATATAACCGAGGATTACGTGGACGGCTATCTCGACACACCAATTAGCTCTCTTTTATTGGACGAAATTGTTCGAGGCGAGCGAGTCGGGAGTTGTTCCCGTATCTTCCAGCTTCCAGCTTCCAGCTTTCAGCTTTCGGCTCGCGTGATACAAAGTGTGCTATCCACAACGCCACCATTCGTCATATGGCGGCAGACTGAAATTTGAGTTGAATGGTTTTGTAGTTTCCGATTCTGTCTAAAGACAATTTACACAGCTTTAGCTATGCCTCACCTCGAACGCCCTCAATCTCGATAAGATACAGCCGAGGGTCTTTGAGAGGGGTACGCCGGTAATAGCGAATCTAGCGCTAACTGCTATATTGTCTTCGCTATTGTTATCTTAGAGCGAAGGTATTCCTTCAATGTATTTTATTGCGATCAAGAAGTGCCTGTGATGCGTGCTTTTCTGCGAGCCGGACGACACCGGCGGTTCGTTGCTCGTGGCCTAACATACTGGGGAATTCGCGGACGGCAACGAGGGTTCGCCTCGGTACGCAGCCAGAATGTCAAGGGAATAACTGTAATTGATCACCACTACGAGTACATTCTGCCCCACAGGCTATTTCTAATTTAGGTGTTTCACTGACACAACCTAGTGCCATCGTTGTTGGGGCAGGAGGTGCGGGTCTCCGCACAGCTGTGGGCCTCACCGAAGCTGGGCTGAAGACAGCATGCGTCTCGAAGCTCTTCCCAACTCGTTCTCACACCGTCGCCGCACAAGGAGGCATCAATGCTGCTCTTGGAAACATGACCGAAGATGACTGGCGGTGGCACATGTACGATACAGTCAAAGGTTCTGACTGGCTCGGCGACCAAGACGCTATACATTACATGACGCGCGAAGCTGTACCAGCGGTTGTTGAACTCGAAAATTACGGCATGCCATTCTCGAGGACAGGAGACGGTGCCATATATCAAAGAGCGCTCGGCGGCCAGAGGTTGAAGTATGGGAAGGGTGGGCAAGCATATAGGACAGCATGTGCAGCAGATCGTACGGGACATGCCATGTTGCATACGCTCTACGGACAAAGTTTAAAAGAGGGCGTCCAATTCTTTATCGAATGGTTCGCACTAGATCTCATGATGAGTGAAGGGAAATGCGTGGGTATCACGGCAATGAATATGGAAGATGGAACGTGCCATCGTATATTTGCACGTAACACTGTACTGGCAACTGGCGGTAAGTGAGTTTTATGAGATACAGAAAAGAAATCGTCTATTTCTCTTCCACGCTCACAAGATTAGGCTACGGACGAGCGTATTTCAGCGCAACAAGCGCTCACACAAGCACGGGTGACGGTAGCGCGATGGCCGCGAGAGCAGGACTTCCGCTTCAAGATATGGAGTTCGTGCAATTTCATCCCTCCGGGATCTATGGTGCTGGTGTATGTATTCAATCTACTATGACCGGACGAGGTTTTAAAGTGTGATTTAGGTCCTGATCACTGAAGGGGCTCGTGGTGAAGGAGGATATCTGTTAAACGGAGAAGGAGAAGCCTTCATGCAACGTTACGCACCTACCACAAGGGATCTTGCATCTCGCGACGTTGTCAGCAGATCTATGAATCTCGAAATCATCCAAGGACGCGGTTGCGGTCCTGCTAAGGACCATATCCATCTACAGCTCTCACATATACCGAAAGATATTATCATGGAACGCCTACCGGGCATCGCTGAAACGGCAGGTATTTTCGCAGGCATTGATATTACCAAAGAGCCAATTCCTGTCTTACCAACAGTGCATTATTGTATGGGAGGCATACCAACCAATTACCATGGACAAGTGCTAGATGTAAGAGATGGGAAGGATCATGTAGTCAACGGGCTGTATGCTGCGGGCGAAGTTGCTTGTGTAAGTGTTCACGGTGCAAATCGCTTGGGCGCTAATTCTCTTCTCGACATTGTAGTCTTTGTGAGTTCACCACAGACGTTTGCATGTCAGGCACAACTAAACTCCAGTAGGGCCGGGCATCTGCACTGCACATATCCTCTCACCATAACCCATCTGAGTCGCACCACAAAGCTTCTGAGACCATTGGCTTGGATTCAATAAATGAGATTGATAAGATCCTGCACTCGTCCGGGACGACATCCACTGCTTCTTTACGCGACGCGATGCAACGTACCATGCAGCAAACGACCGCCGTGTTCCGCACCCACGACTCGCTCTCCAAAGGAAATCAGCAACTTCGCGACACGGAAAAAACTTTTGCCAATGATCTGCGCGTTACGGATCGCTCATTGATTTGGAACTCTGACCTTATTGAAACTTTAGAATTGAGGAACTTGTTGACAAACGCAGTGCAAACAAGTAAAGCTGCGTTGGCGCGCACAGAGTCGAGGGGCGCACATGCAAGAGATGACTTTAAGGAAAGAGACGACAAGTCTTGGATGAAACATAGTCTTACATGGCAGACTAGTGTGAACGAAAATGTCAAATGGAGCACGAGAGCAGTATCAATGGACACTCTGGATGAGGCAGAGTGTAAGAGTGTACCGCCTGTTAAAAGATCATACTAAGGGCCAAGGAAAGAATTGGGTATCAGAAACGGCTTTTTATGATGGATTAGACACTACGTTTAGAGTGATTACCTCTTGAATTGTGCTTATCGAGGCATCGCTGCGATTACCCTAGACCTCGTTGCATCTGATCTCTTGGAATGCTTTACTGGGCGCGAATCACGCCACATATAAGGTTTTGCGCAAGTCGCACCCAGTCCTTGCAGTCGCACCATTCTTCACAAGATAAACCGCGACATTACTGCGATTGTACAAAGGCTGCATCATAAGAACTATAGGCTTGGTGGGGCTGTGCCTCCATACTGGCCTCTTGTCGCTGAGAAGGTTTCCGCAACAGAGAAGCTTATTGGGGACGCTCAAAGAATATAATTCTTGTTTTCAATTTTGAAATATCGGCAAGTCTGGGAACTGGCGTACTAGTAATCAGATAGAACGACTACAGCCTAGTCATGATCATTACGCGACAACCGTTTATGTCATCTTACAGGAGAGGACAACTGACTAGCGAGAGCCAAAAATTT
Organism: Ophiosphaerella narmari; assembly: GCA_028456235.1. Classification (NCBI taxonomy): domain Eukaryota; kingdom Fungi; phylum Ascomycota; class Dothideomycetes; order Pleosporales; family Phaeosphaeriaceae; genus Ophiosphaerella; species Ophiosphaerella narmari. Next base: position 187,476 of record JALNQA010000048.1, read on the forward strand.
AGACGACTTACTGCCCCCAATCTCTTAGTAGGGGATTAACGATCCAAGATCAGTCGATGGGTATGCTACCCTCAGTCCTCCATACAAATAGCTCATTGACAAGGAACAGGGCGCCGTATCAGATTTATCACATCGAGAACCCAGTCCGTCAACCTTGGCGAGAAATAGCGGCTATAGAACGGCTCAGCCAAAGTTCATAAGACTATAAAATTAAAGGAATAACGTTATACGTCGCTCATCAACCTCACTTCACCACTGTCAAAACGTTGTAACTAGGATAATAAAGAAATGTTACGCCAAACGCCACCTTACTACATATCTCCAGAACGTTATGAAACGCTTGCTGAAAAGACAGTGCTCATCCCTCATCTAATCCCAACACACCTTCAGCGCTACTCAACAGTTAGCAATTTCATTAGCGCACGAGATCGAAAGGAAACTTACTACAAGGGAACGGCCAATACATATCTTGCATCTCGGTCAGGTACGCGTGGTACGGATACTTGCTGGTTCCTATATTCTTCGGCACCTTGTGAATCACGCCTTGCGGCCCCTTCGCAGGCCTCAACCCCTTCAACTTCGCAATCTCCTTGAACATACTCGTCAACGAAATGCGTGTCATGGGCAGTCCAAGGCACTCGTGGGGGCCGTGGCCAAGATGGATGTAAGAATCCAGCGGGCGAGTAATGTCTACTTCGTCTGGATGGGGGAAAACGGCAGGGTCGTGCGAAGCGCTACGCAGGTTCACAAAGACGGTAGAGTCTTTGGGAAGAGTGGTTGTGGTTGTGCCTTCAGTGATAGAAGTTTCGGTTGCAACAGAGCGGATCACGGCTGTTTCGCCGTTTAGTCGGCCGCCTTCCATGACGTAGTGCATGAGTTTGTCGAAGGCTTCGGGCGAGTCGTCATTTGCGAGGGTTTGGATAGCGGGCCAGTGCTTCTTGCCGTCGCCGAGGAGGTAGTATTCGATTGTTTGGGAGAAGAGCTGACCCTGATTGGATACCATGCCACCTGCTGTGCCTAGGATATGACCCCAGACGAGCTTGTCGGGTGGCATACCAGATGTGAGAAGGCGCTTGATCATGTGAATGCCGTAGTTCTTGAGGGTTGTTTCTTCGGGCCAGATTGCTTTAGTGATAGTGTGAATGAAGCCTCCGTTTGCAATGGCTTCGACGTTCTTTTCTACAATATCGCCAAGTATCTTAGTAGCCTTATGTGCTTTGACATGCAGGGGAAATGAGCCAGCAGGGTCGACGTCGAAGAAGATTAAAATGAAAACACTGCTCATGATGAGATAGAGCTCAGCTTCAGTGAAAATTCCACGCGGCTGTGTGTCCGTCTTGAGAGGCAGCATGAACAATTCTGCACAAAAGTGGACATGGGCCAGGTTTCCGACATCGCGGATGATGTCGACTTGGTTGAAATCTGCTATCTTGACGCTCTTCTTTGCCAGCAACTCTTTTGTCTTCGCCGTATAGTATGTCCGAATTTCCTTGTGCCAATCAGTAACGTAGAGAGCCTCTTTCACCATCGCACGAGACTTCGAGTTCGCAGGCAAGTCTCCAGCAAGCATGAAATCCTTAGCGTCGGGGCCCAGCAAGAATTCCATCGCAGAACCCCATGTAACCTTGAAATTCGACTGATCATTCATAATTTGCGTGGCAAGTTTGTATTCCTTCACTAGATGTGGGTGACTGGTTGGCTTTGGCTTTGAAAAGTCATACAGCTTATCTTTCTTGCGATCCTTGAGTGCCACCTGCATGGCCGAAGGTATGGTGAGCGGGTAATGTACATATACGCTGTTTTGCTTGAAATGGTTAGGGAATGCGCGCAGGAACAATTTATAGAATACACAGCCATTGTCGATGTCAAGGTCAGAGTCAGCGATGCGGTAACCCCAGTTCGTAAGGGTACGTGGGTTATAGTCCTTGGTGTAGAATCTATCACCGCGAACTAGTGCTACAGCGTCTGCGAGGACGGCGCGCGAAGTGGTGTAGCCCGGGCAGAGCCCCGAGCCTGGTGCCATAGGCTTTTTAGCATCTTCAACTACGATGCCAGGGTAGATTTCAACTTTGTCTGGGTGGTCGTAGAGATGCTTGAGTTGCTCTTGAACATCTTTGTTCGTTGTAATATCCTCGAATGTTCGATGTGGTTCGAGTTTGAAGTACTTCCTGAACTCATTGAGCGAGCCCAAATTCCAAGCCCGTGCTTGTTCAATACCAAGTACTTCAATCGCACGGAATACAGCTGGCACTTGATTTGCTCCGTATGCATTGGCACAGTCCTCAATACTGGAGACAAGAATGTCAACCAGATCCTGATCTGGTAACGTTCCATTCTCGTTCCGCTTCAGACCAGCAAAGTCTCGTTTGGATGGATCTGGGTCTGTCTTCCTATATGCTTTGCCGAGGACTGCAAGGAACGTGTCCCTGTCGACTGTCTTTGGATCACAGCCTTTGCCAAACATTTTGTCCCATATCTCTTGCGTCCACTTTTCGTCCCGATTCGAGACGGTGGAATGCCATCTGTAAACGAGGTTGAACTCAGCAGATACCTGATTGCCTACGCCAATAGGCACATTTGGCATATCAGCTCGTGGGTTGAGTTGCCAGTTGCTGTTGGTACGATTTAGGTTCAGGATTGTACGAACGTAGTCAATGAGAATGATGTTGACATAAAGACCGCAGGTGATCAGGCGACCAGTCTGGAAAAGATCATTGTCAAACTTCTTCTTCTGTATCTCAAATTTATCCTTTGCCGTCTTGTCTTTCTCCTCGTCACCAGTTGGCTCTGTGGGTTTTGGTCTAGGAAAGCGATTCTGCTCATTGATCATCGCCAAGTTCTCTACGACATAATTATGAAAGCGATTGAACATGATCAATAACGCGCCAACGCCGGGAGGGAAGAAGAGAAGACGTGATTCGGAAAAGCAATCTGGCTTGATCTTTCCATCCACTCCTGTCCTCATCAAATCCTGCTCTTTCTGGTTGCTGCCATACAGAGGCGACAGGTCCAAATATGATGAAGTCATCGAGATCGAATAGTCCTCGTGGCTTGTTTTGAAGCAGTCGTGGATGATGATAGAAGCAACGTAGAACAGCATACTGGAAATCCTGTTCGGATGCAACTCGGCATGTTTCCTGGTCATGATACTGTCGAAAACGACACCTGGATCTGGCCTTGCAGGAGTCTGCATCTGAGTCGGTTTTACTGTCCTTGCATATGGCGTGCCTGCTGCACCCAGCTGAGGGTGAACCAAACTATTGTTCGAGCCATCTGCAGACCTGTATTGATACTTTGCTCCAAGATAAGATTGGGGAGGATGCTCCAGGTCATTCCACAGTTGCTCCAAGAACTTATGAGTGACGGTTTCCCGTGTCTTTGAGCCATCTGGTAGCTTAGCTGCAGTCTGAATAAGCATCTCCATGAAGTAAGTCTTATCATCAGTGAGCTCTCCGGTCATTTTCATCTTCTGAGATTCTAGGAGGGTCTTAATGTTGTCGATTCGGAGGTGGGACATGTCGCGTAGAATCCCTTCTACCATCTTGGACACCGCAGAACCCTCTTCTTCTGCAAGCTTAGAGCCATCCCCGGTTTGTGGCACTGGGGCCTGAACAGCCCCAATAAGAGTGGCAAGATTGCTGATCTTACTGCCGAGGGAGTCTCGCAGTTTTGCTAGTTCGGAAGGCTCTGCTGCTTTGGGAGGTTCGATACCCGTACGAGTGTCGACATGTGCATCCCATACTGCCTTAGCCTCCGAAGTCATGGTGCGAATGTACTGACAGAGTATTAGAACTATCGATTGTGATTGGTGATGGCATGCGTTGGAGAAAATAGGTGATTAGAAAAAGAGGTAGCGGGAATAGATAGAGAAAACAAGTTGAAATAACAGGCGATTAGAGAGGATTGGTGATTGGAGATGACAGGTGGTTGTGGTTGGAGAAGATAGCTATATCCCCTGTCTCGCCCAAGGAAAGTGCAGATGGGGGCTTGAAACACCAGAGACGTCATGAACCTCAACACTTACGTCTGCTTTATGGTCTTCAATACAACCTCAATCTCAAGTATCGCACAAATCGACAACGCTCCAATTAACTCGATGCGTCGGCCCCCAAAAATTGGTCAAAGCACAATAGTGGGGTAAAACACTCATCCGCTTGAACGCTACCTATACACTAAGCGCAGCACTAATAAAAAAAAAAGCGAAACGACGATAGTCAAACGAGATAATAACACAAGTGCTATTGCAACCCTCGATGGCGATTTATCTCACATCTACCTACACTATATATGCACTTTCCGGCCCCCATGGCGCTGCCTGCTGACGCCTCGTCGAACCATGCGAACACGATGGTGCGGCTGAAGAGCAAAGCTCGTAGACGCCGAGCGCGTCGCAGGCTCCAGCCCAGAGCTGAAGCCTGCACCCTATGTGGAGACGCTCAAGTCACTGGCAATGCGTGCCGCGTGATAGGGCGGTACAAAAAACAAGGCAGGCCGTGGCATGGATGAGTTGACCGCTACACGGTGGCGGACTACAATGTCAGGGCAAAAAGAATTCGCGGCGGGGGCCAATTGGGGCGGGCGAGTGGGACCGGGGAGCTTCGGTTATTGGATGCGAGGCCGTACAAGGGGGCGATCTGACGGGAACACAGGTCCTCTGGGGCGGTGTCCGAATGCTATTGGATCGATAGTCTTTATCTGGGCATTGCTGTGTATGATGCTTCTGTGGGAGGACAAGTGGCGTAGCTGGAGATTCAGGGTCCACTGGCACACCTCGGCTCTTCTATGGAAGGCGCCGCGCGGACAGCTATCAATCAAGGATTAGGCTGGCGTTCGAGGGAGGACTGTGTGATGCGCGTAATTATCGTCGTCGATACCTGGACTGGTGAAAATGATCCGTCGCGTTCCTTCGTGTCTGCCTTGTAGCCTGGTTGGAGGACTCCAGCATCACAGCTACGCAGCCCAATTATTTGAAATGTGGGATAAATCCAGCGACAAACCACTATTTGGCTGATGACTTGCCGCTGCCTGCCGTTCTTGTAACAGACCTTATATCTTCACAGTATGAAGGTGAATATTACGTCACTCGGAGAGATACCTGAGCGTTGCGACTGTCAATGCTTATAGTCATGTAAGTATTAAGAATCTAGGCCCGCATCGTTCCAAAGGTGACAACGACTGGATAGGATTTTTATGAACGCAGGTCGGCGGCAATCAGCGGCAGTATTCGACGACTTAACCGGCATGCAAGATACATAATTTTCCCAACGGTCCAAAATCTTACAAATCATCTACAGCGGGTATTTTCTCCGAATAATGACCGCCGTTCGGAGCTTTTTTTGCGAATGCAAAAAATATGACGAGGGCACTAAAACGGCGAGACGGCACCATCGGCGACCGGTTGGAGAGTCTTCGCTTATCCTAGTATAGTGTACACGACAGAACTACGCACAATGTATGGCGGAAGTGTTTACGGTATGCTTGCTGACTGAGGGTTCTTGGGTGGTTGATAGGTTGGCGAAAGCGGGGCATAACACTGATCAGTCGGGCGGCATCGTTCTGACTATGCCGCCGGCGAGGCTAGCCGAATGCAGAACCCCTTCGGCCCCTCCTTTGGGTATGCTACAATACAGTTATCTAATCGACACTTGTGAGTTCACCTAGCTATTTAAACTCCAGTAGACCATTTCTCTGTAGTGTTTTTCTTCAACCGACTGCGACACAGTCACTCTACATGCATAATACCAACAACAGCATGTCAAATCAGTCGTGTCCCGGTGACAGTGGCAATTGCCAAATCCATTTCCACGATGAAGACCCTAGATACCTAGCCGACGCAAGCCAGGTGCAGCTAGAGGCCAATAAAGATCCAGAAGCAGCCTTAAGCAGCACTATGACTGGCGCTATAGCGAGCAGGGAAGCCCCTAAAATTCAAAATGCTCAACCCTCGACCGACAAACGAGACCATGGCTTTCGAAGAATCATTTGTAATTTCACGCCCTCGTATGTATAGCCTCTCTGACGTGACCCAGTCCATGCTGATGAGTATTGCTATGTCACAGATGGTTTATCATCACTATGAGCACAGGGGCCTTATCTATCATGCTCCACCAAATACCGTTCCATGCCTACTGGCTCGACATTGTCTCCGAGATCCTCTTCGTTCTCAATGTTACACTATTTCTGCTCTTCACCTTCATCTCCGTTCTTCGGTATACTATGTACCCTCAATTGTTTCCAGCTGTGCTCCGCCACCCACATCAAAGCTTATTCCTTGCAACATTTCCGGTTGGCCTTGGAACCCTGATTAACATGATCGTCCTTGTTTGCGTACGTCCATGGGGTCAAGGCATGGCAATCTTTGCTTGGGTATTGTGGTGGATCGATAGTATCCTAGCAGTGATCACCTGTTTTCACCTGACTTGGGTAATGTAGGTCCTATACTCTTAGTGCAACGGCCGATGATTATTTAGTGGCTGACAGCGACCATAGAATGTCGAACCGTCGACACGACCTTGAGGAAATGACAGCCTTATACTTTATACCCATCGTTGCTATCGTCATTGCTGCGACATCTGGGGCGCTTGTCGCTGGAGCCTTGACTAATTCTAAATACCAATTATGGACGCTTGTAATCAGCTATATTTTCTGGGGCATTGGAACTCCCTTGTCATGGATCATTCTAACTATGTATTTCCTTCGATTGACGGTCCATAAGCCACTTCAACGCGAAGTGATCGTCTCATTGCTACTTCCGATCGGACCGCTTGGGCTGTCTGGCTTCTCGTATGTCGGCTCGTATTTTTTTTTCTTGTTAGCAGTGCTAATACCAGTCTAGTTTGATAGCTCTTGGAAAGGTGGCGAGACATTCATTTCCACTCCACAACACAATCCCTCATGTAGCCCGAGCCGGGGATACATTCTACCTCATCGGCTTGATGGTCGGCATCTTGCTTTGGGCCTTTGCAGTCATTTGGTTTATTATCGCTATCATCATGATAGCCACAGAACATCCGTTCCCCTTTAACATGGGATGGTGGGGCTTCATATTTCCAGTTGGTAAGTCGAGGCAGGCTGTATACATCTGGATGACATAACGTGCTCATAATGATACCAGGGGTGTTCACCCTTTTGACCATTTCCATTGGAGAAGAATTTGAATTCAAGTTTTTCAAGGTTCTCTCATGCGTAAGTTTCTCCTTATACTAAAATACGGTGTAGGCTAACACTCTCAGATATTGACTGGGATGTGTGTGATAATGTGGCTTATCGTAGCAGTGAGAACGGTAAAGCGTGCTGCTAGCGGTAAGATGTTTTTTGCACCATGCTTGGGAACGGACCTATTCTTGACGAGAGCTGAAGCGAAGAAAAATCTCCAATAAAAGTGCAATGATGGTTGTGGTATATGTAAACTAAATTTGAAGTTTGACTAATGAAAACAGACCTGTCTCTTTCTTTTTTGGGGTAGAGGTTAGACAACAGATTACGATCTGGAGGCAAAGCTCAGCGTATGGGGGAAGACTGGAACTGGAAGTCAGAAGGCACATAAAACAGGGCGTTTCTGAGTGTATCCTAAAGGCGCTTCTCATTGCATGAACTTACTGGATACAGCAGCCACGTGATCTATCAGAGCTCGTGAATATTATGCTGAGATTGAGACTGGATTCGAAAAGATCTATAAGGCTTAGCTCTAGAATGAGGTGTTATCGAATCGTCGAACCAGACCTCGGGGTGCTCTTCTTATCAACCGTAAGAACAGCGAAAGACCGATGGTTTTGGGTCTTCAACGTCATGTCTTCTTCTGAAGATATATTACAATATTAATACTGCCAAAGAATTTCGAAAGCGAATGCTACAGAAATACGACTATAGCTTACGATCAAAGCACCCGCCATTTTTTATTCAATTCTGTAGTCCTTCTACAGAATGCAATAGGCTAATGTCCGTCCATTCATAACGCAACAACCGCCGTATCGGAGTAACTTCTTTTTTTCGGTGCCTCAAGCACACCTACGCCCGTGTATAAATTTACAAAGAGTTTCTTATTATTTTCCAGCTAATTCCGCATCTAATGTTGGGTTCCAGCTAAATAACGGCAGTTTTAGGCATGCTATCGATCCGTTCGCGGCAACCGTTCGCGCCTCAGCTCTTACCCCTTGTCCAACGAGAATACTGACACGTCTTCGCATTTCGGAGCTATAAGAAAGGAATTCAAATACGAAAATCTATTTCAGGCGTTAGCGACACTGCGGACTCAGAAACTGGGAATCCGAGAGCTTCTTTGTGCAGAAGGGTAATTGCCACGCAGTTTAGCCTGAGAGGTTTACGTTCGACGCTTGATTTCGTCAGGGTGTATTGAAACAAGGTGACGAATAAACGCTGTGCCAGATATATTTTTATGAAATCCGGCTGCCCTGTCCTATTTTTCGCGCGTATCGTCCACTGTTGCGTTGAGCGCCAGTTCACGCCCTTACTCCCGGCATCATCGCAGCGAGTAGTCATGGATCCAGCTAGCCAGGCGCCAGCGCAAGTCCTACCTTTAGACGTACTCAAAACCTCCTCTGCCCTAGTGAAATGCAGGGGCGATTCTGCTTGCAACGAGAGCCTGTCGCCACAAATTCAAGAACGCATTTTCAATGAGCTACTGGAGTGCATGGATGAGCGCAAGACAACCCTAAACCTGTTAGGTTCAATTTCTTTTCAGATCAGTTTACCGCGTCAGCATGTAATAATAAAATCTTTAATAGCTCTAGAACTCCTGTGTTGCCTCTCCTTCCCACTCAACCTTCCGGTACTACTTTCGTATTATACATGCGAAACGAAGTCATCGGCGAGGAATCAAACTAACGGTGCACTAGCGTTCCTTCCAAAAGGACCAAAATATCTTAGCTAACCAACTAGCTCATCGAAGTAACATACGGTAGCCTTATCGAATGGCTCTAGCCTTGATCATGAGCTGGGGCTTATCCCACAATATGTATACGTTCTGATCAAACCACGAGTGACTCTCCGGGCACAACTCCAAATCAAAGTGCCACAACACGGTAGCAAAAATAATACGCATTTCGTGATATGCCAGGCTACAAAATCAAATTAGTATCTGCTCCTTACATCTTCTTTGTTTTATCCTTACTTTTTGCCTAGGCAGCTGCGTGGCCCTACGCCAAAGGGCTGGAGTGCTTCCTTCCTGTCGCTGTCATATCCAGAATTCGGCAGCCAGCGTTCGGGTACAAAAGAATTGGGATCTTTGAAGTTAAGGGCCGAGTGAGATACAGCGTGCTGCGGCACAGCGACGCGCGTCTTTATTATACCTCCAATTAGTACTAGGATTCTGATGCAGCGACAGTAAAACATACCCCTTCAGGAATCCACTCGCCGCATATAGCATTACCTCCTTTAGGCACTGAACGGGGGATCCCGATTGGCGCAGGTGGATATAGTCTCAGCGCCTCCTCGAAGCAAGCATTTAGATATAGTAACCGCGGCAGCTTTTGAAGTGACAACTCTTCTTCAGTAAGAGCGCGAACTTCGTCGATAACCTTTTGCATTTTATCCGGATTCTCTAGTAGAAAAAAGGTAAGACCGCTCAATAAGGTAGCAGTGGTCTCTGTGCCTGCAATCATAAAGGTCGACGCGTGCGCGTGCATCGAGCCGAGGCTTAGTTGGTCTTTACCTTTTTCTAAGACAAGTTTCCAGATATCCGGTTTGCCAATATCCAGACCCTTATCGATACGACGATTAACACGTTGAACGGAGTGGTCAAAGTGTGCTAGCGCGAGCTCATGAACGGCTTTGGGCATGAGGGCGTTGATGACGGTTCCGAGCCAGGGATATTCCAGTGCCACGCGTTTAACGTTGAAGAACTTAATGCTCCCGAAAACAGCTTTAACCCATGGTGTGTACTCAGATAACTCTAGCAAGCCTAAGGGCTCACCAAAAGATAAGTCACCCATAATATCGAATGTCGTAAAGTTGTATAGCTTTACAATATCCATGTGCGCGTCCGGATCAGTAGCGATAGTGCACTTTATGTTGTCAATAAGCTTATTAACATAGCTTCGGATCAAAGGCTCTTGGAGCTGTAAGGCTTTATTGCTGAACGCATTGGAGAAGACTTTACGAAGGCGGCCGTGCTCAACTGGGTCGTGTGTACTGAATATCGAATGTACGCCGTTCACTTCGGCGTCGTACGCTTTTGGGTCTCTCCCGTTTTCAAGGCGTCCTCCAACGCGGTGGCCAGAGATGTCCTTCCAAGCCTGTGGACTGATGTAACTGATTCGGTCGGGACCCACTCGGACAACCTCACCGTACTTTTCGTGCAACTGGTGTATCCAGCGGGCCTCGTTGCCTTTCAAGCAGTTGTAAAAGTATACTAGGCCTGTTGCCGCGGCAGACTTAGGACCAGCGACTAGGAATTACGATAAGCATGGGTCATGAGCGGTCAGAAAGATGAACTTGCATTTGCTCAATGGATGAAGGTAAACATTGTAGAAAGCCGTTAGAATAAACTTTAAGAAGAACTAGTCCTATTAGCGTTGTTGACAATATTATAGGGTTTTGCTCAAGAATTACCAGACCAATTATAGTGTTGAAGTATAACAGCACATGCTCGAGTTTGGGAAAGTGTGAGGGAACGTTGAAGCTTGAGATTGCCCCCATTTTGAGAGACATCGATGTCCAGATGACAATATATTGATAGGTAGACAGAATTTTGTATGCAGTGATTTCATCTATTTATCAATGTGTTGGGGCAAAGCACGTTACTTCTTGGCCTCAGCAGCTACCGGATCGGATGGCAAGAAACTCGTCACCTAGAATCCTTTGTGGAGTACCAAGAACTTGGCATTCCCGCGATTAGTAAAGCTAAGGTCAGCTAAGCTAATAGATGCTAGAAATATTTCTTGCTAAACTACTAGGAAGTTGCAAGGCTCTGCTCAGGAACTATGAATGCTGTGGTAGGAGGCAAAAGCAGTGCTCGGGCCACGCGTAAGCATAGGAGGCCTGAACCGGAGATAAAATATATAACTAAACTACTTAAGGTGTAAAAACGGTTTACAGGGGATGCGTAGATCAGTCCTATATAAAATGGTGTACATTATGAGGAAATTTTGAAACTATAAGTAATTTGTACTGATCTACGCATCCCCTGCATAAATATTTATATAACTTAAGTAGCTCTATAATTTATCTCCGGTGTAGACGTCCTATACCTACGCGCGGCCCCAACACTACTTTGCCTCATATCACAGTAGGTACGGCGCCCAACGACCATTCTACGTTGCACGCATCTTCACCCTATTGGCACCGCACACCGGGGCGATAGTTGGTCTTCCTCTAAGTCACCTGAGCTGACTCACATCATAATTTCCGCTGAAGGATGAGCTCCTTTGGTCCAGATCTCCACTGTTCGAAGCAGCGTACGATTGTAAGCAACTCCTTATCATATACCTTACAATAGTTCTTAGCAGCGTTTTCTTCTTTGGGTAGTACTATAGTCTTAGGCATAAGTTGTGTGGGTAGGCTAGCCAAGATAAGGTGGCATCATGACAGTATTGAGACGCTGTCCCGTGCGTCACGTTGTCTTGGCGAACCCACCCATACAGCTTACTTCAAGCGTAAGTTGTGTATGTGTGGATTAGCAAAAATGCGGAGGCGCCAGGGGTGGCACGGGACAGCGGTACTCTCCACCTAGCTACTTCTATATAGTACCATGTATATAGGAAACAGTATTGTAGAAATGAACTAAGAGAGATTATCAAGCAAGCGTGGGAGTCAATTGAACCAGATTGGCTGGAAGGTTTGGTTGGTACTATGCCAACTAGGTACTAGGCAGTTATCGATGTACAAGGTTGTTATACAATGTATTGAATTTCTATGGATTCTAGTACAGGAATGCTAGATATACCCGTGCCGCCCTTGGCGTCACCTCATCTCAGCTGACCCGCCCACGTGACTTACGCCTAAGACTATAGTACGCCCCAGATTATACGGCCGGCTGGGTGGATCCTACCCCATTTCTTCGAGGCCTTCCCTACCCTAATGCGGTCCAAATAACACTTACGCCTGTTACCATAAGAAGACATCGGTGAATCACCGGTGAAAGTTGGCAAACCCTAGAGAAGCTCGTGCATCCTTCACGTTGCTCAAATACTCCCAGTCAGTATGGCCAAGGGATGGAGCGGATGTCCACGCAATCCAACACCATAAAATCCAGGGTTATCCTGTCCAATTCAAATCCGGTCCGTCTCAATCTGTTTAGCCTCAGCCATAGTAGTCTGAGCGGATGGTCAATATGTATCATAGGAATCTCCACAACGCCTATGGCGCAAATTTTGTCAGAAATGCATGGAATGAATTAATTTAAAGTATGGTAGAGAGATCTTGCTACGAAATATGATATCTCTTCTCATTCGATCAGCTTTTGCCTTATGCCAAAGACATTGGCCCTGTCTTATGAATATAGACACTATACCGCATGTGCCGTAAGACACTGTGCTTCATGTGCCGTAAGACACTGTGCTGCATGTACTGTAAGACGCTGCGTTGCATGTGCCGTAAGACACTGTGCTGCATGTGCCGCGTTGCATGTGCCGTAAGACACTGCTGCATGTGCCGTATTACACTGTAGGTGATTGCGGCGGTCAGTTATCGTCACTCCAGGTCTACTGAATATTCTTTCTGACTCATCGCCTGTTACCAGAATCCTGAGGATATCGATGGCTATCTGCGCAAGCTGCGGATACTGGGCTTTGCTAGTTGTTGTTAAGTAAGCGACTGGCTCGCAGAGACCGCAACAAGAAATCTTGATTAGTTAACTCAATTCAATCAGTTCAATCCGCTCTCATACAGAATCTGGTGTCAATTCAATTTGAGAGGTGAGAATTGATTGGGTTGATTGTCTCAATTGAGAGTTCAGCGGTGTTGCAGTCAGCGCAGAGGATCCCAGTCAGCGAACTAACCTCATCTATCTAGCCTATCTATCCAGTATTTGTTGCCTCCCTGTATACTATTCTGAAGCTCTTAGCTTTGCCTCTTCTGCCTATACCGACGCTTTTTCTGATGTTTTACTTGCCCAATATATGACCAAACGCTTACGAGCTCCTACTATAGTACCGCCTTAGCCAAACGTCTGCGCTCATCGGAGCTATCATCTCGACAGTCACTATCGCCCCGCCAAGCCCTAACCGCCACGAACCAGGCCATAATACCTCAGTCGCAACTACTGGAATCTTAGCTAGATGCAGAGATCGTCGCGCCTATTGGGGGCCAACAGTGGCTATGAGGGCGGCGATAAAGATACAACTTTGTTCTCTCATCGTCAATCCGATTAATCTACTCAAAAACACCAACAATCAACTCAATCAACGACTCTAAGATTGATTGGACTGACTGTTGCGGAGTCTGTTGGCTTGTCACACTCAACCTGCCCTTGAGCGCAATAGCGGTTATATTCGTCCATTCTCTTCTCGTTGTTGGCTGTTTGCGCGGCTTTGATACCCGTTGTCCAATACGCTTGAATGCTCGTAGACTCACTATCGCACGGGCTCTTGTTTTAGGGCAGAAGAGGATCCGAAATGGGCTGTTGGTTGCAGCTCTCAAGCTGGAGCCTTTTGACTACTCTCTACCCGTCTTTGATCCAATTAGGCTGCTTGTCCCAGAGCGCCTTAGGATAATTCTAGTTCTTCGCAAGATGAAGAAAAACGGCAGCGAGGTAGACAGACGAGTCTCCGAGCTTCTAGTAATGCTATTAATGTTTGTCGATTGCGGACTTGATCTAGCCTTGAAATGCTATTCCCATTAAACAATTTCTTTTGTGGTAGATTCGCATAAGGCATAAGCAGTAACCAGCTCTTCAAGAACACCCTCGATATCCTGAATAACGCTTATCAATCCGCTAGGTGCACCATCACTTAGCCGACCTTTTAGATCCAGCGTTGCCTCATAAATTAGCCTGATCAGCCTTTTATACTCGTAGAGTATGTCTTGGCCATTTTCTATTAACCTATTGGTAAAAACGTCCTTGCAAATTACTTCATACTCAACTAGCAACTTGGTACCCTTAGCATTAGTCCATTTGATCAACCTTTCTACTAATTTAAGCTAACAATCAAGAGCACGAAAGAGTTTATTTGCACAACGGGGCATATTTTAGATGCTATTACAGCGTGTGTTGTTGTCTCGGCAGAACTCGTAGGTAGTACTCTTGTCGGAGCCGCAACAGCCATCTTTACCGGTGGGATAACATTCCTTGCAGGGCAAGGTTTCCTCTAAAATCATTCTCCTTTATCAATGCGCCGAGCGCCTGGAACTTTCCTTAAACCCTCTTCATTGAACGTGACAAAAGGATGGAATGCCCGTGAGGCTGTCTCCGTTGCGCCCTCTCCCTATTGAATAACCGTAAAGCGTCAACCACAAGAGGTAATAGCAATATCATATAAGGCAGTATTAACAGTAGTGAAGACTGCTGCAGAAAGCAAAGCAAGAACAATAAGTCGATAGGGTATGTTGCATAGATTAAGAAATTTTTGGAAGAGTCTAATACCTCTAAGACCTTGCAACCCAGACTTCGTCGCCTTAGACTCATCTGATACGTAAGCAAATAGCTAGCTCCCGTGCCTTATGTACGGGGTATATATCGCTCCGTACTCTAAATTGTTACCACAATAATGCGAAGAAATTTTCGCGGTGTCAGCCGTTCCGCTTCGCTACCGAACATAGCTTGCGCATTGGCACCGTAAAGCCTCGTTCTCTAATCTCCACCACAATGTGGTGGCAGTGATTTCGATTTGGGTTTATTAGAACTCTGAGGACGTCAGCAGGTTTTACTATAAAGTCAAATACGTTTGTCTCCGGCCAGGCATGGCCTTGTAGTCCAACAAGGGCGGTCCGTAATATCCGAATACTAAAGTATCTACAATGTATAATAACTCTACTAATATAGACCTACTAAGGTACGCTATATGCTATGGCTTTCCCCTATACATCTAGAACCTACTTCAAAGAACACGTACCACTGCAATACTACAATAACTCGCTGAATTTGACTACAAGGTAAATATACAAACACAATGCCTAAAATCCCACTACTCCAAACAAGCTCAAAACTCACCAATCTCAATAGATCCCCTTCTTCAACACACCCAAATCATCAAAATACACTCCATACCCATGCTCGCTCTTCATTCTCTCTTGACATGGCCGACACAATGCATACTTCCTAAACGCCGTCTGACAGCGCGCCTGAGGATCCGGCTTCCACTTGGCGGAATTGCTATGCATCTTCCAGCTTGCGTCGTCGGCAAAGCCCGCGTCCTCCCAAATACACGGATAGTATCGCCGCCCGCTGGAATCAAATTTGTGCAGCCACGGCACCTTTTGGAATTTTGCGGCTTCGAAGCAGCGCGTGCATAGCGCGCCTTTGTACATGACGTCTGTGCAAGGATCGGCGTGCATGGGGTCGAAGGCATCGAGCCACTTGTGGCCGGCGACGCCTGTGTCCTTGGTTGCGCAGAGGTAGACCTTGAGCTCGGGGGCGTGTTGGTTGTCGTCCTTTCTGATTTTGGTTTGGAGCTCCAGGTAGCGATGGTACAGGTGGAGGGTGGCGCCGACAGAAGGCTTGGCTGCGGAGGGTAGACAGTTGTATTCGTCTTGGAGTCGTGGGAGAGATAGGTTCTTGCAATAATCGCAGAGGTCTTTTCCGAGCTCTCTCACGCCGTGAGGGCACAATGGGCCAAAGACGCAGGGGACGCCGGCGGTGTATATCTTTGGCCACCCGGTTGATGATGACATGCTAGCTTCGTTGTGGTGGTTCGAGTTACTGCCGTATTTCGAGTTGCTGTCGAGGATTGAATCGCTATATGCTCCGTGGGTCAACGCTGATGTAGAGAGTTTCACTAAGAAAGCCAAAGGTCCCTTTTATATACCGCTAACCCCCAAGTCATTTTCGCAATTGCCAGTCACTATCAAGTCACAGAAAGCTGTTGACTCACTCTCCCCGTGAATCTTAACCTCGATGTAGCCATAATGGTGTCACAAGCTCGGCTCAGTGCCTCAACACCTAGAGCACGATATGGCGTTCACGCACGCATGGGCGCAGCATTCGTAGTCGTAGAATGGCGTAGGCCTATAGAGTAGCAGTGCTTTATATTTCATGGCTCCCCGTGTGCAGCAACGGGCGCGGTATGCGTAATCAAATTGAGACACCAGGGGCATTATGTAATTAGTGACGCTTCGAATTCCACGTCTACTTTTTTCTACCATACAAATTGTCAAGGAACAGGCCTTAGCAGGGCGAAATGACGGTGATTGTTTCCAATGCATTGAATTAAGGAAGTAGGAGCAAGGTCTTGTATCCTCAGCATATATATACCCAAGCTAAGCTCAGACTAAGTCTTCGCCCGTTACACAAATGCAGGCCGCACACATCATCTGCACTCCCCAATAGCACGCATCTGAACGCAAACTTGCTGAATTCAACTACAGATAAATATACACGCATGATAAACAAACCCTTTTACTGCGGGGCAGCAGCAGCAGCAGCAGCAATAGCAGCAATAGCAGCAGCTCCTGCGGCTGCCCTCCTCTCATTCCATCCCGCCAAACGCCACACCTGATCAAAAAATATGTGCCACCCAGGCTCATTAACCATCCTCATCCGACACTTCTGACAAGCAGTGTCATCAAGAAAGCACGGCGAACACGCGTGGCCCTCCAACGGGCGCCAAAACCGACCGGTTGCGCCCGCAGCGCGCTCATCCGTCGCAACCACGCTCGCCGGCCCACCCTTCCACGGGGCGTCGTTCCTCCAGCGCCGATCCTCCCAAACGCAAGGATAAATGCGGCGCCCGCTTATGTTGAATTGGGGCAGCCATTCCCATCGCTGGCGCCGTGCGCTATGCAGGCATCGGGGGCACAGCATGTTGACAAAGGGGACGAGTTCGCACTGGTGGTCGTGGTTGGGGTTGAAGGATTGGCGCCAGGGCTCCGTGTCCCACATGCTGTCCTTGGTGGCGCAGAGAAACATTTGACCGGCAGAGTGTAGGTTAGCGCGGTTGCGTTCGGCGTTCTGCTCTATGATGTTTATGCGGAAGGTGGAGAGGGCAGCTTGGACGACTGCAATGGGTGCGCCAGCAGGCATTCCGCGGTAGCGGGCCTCGAGAATGGCGTCCGCTGTGTTTCGGCAGTAGGGGCATAGGACGTCTGTGGGGCCTCCAATGGCGCCGTTGACACAGTGTGTGTCGAATGCGCACGGATATGGATTATGTGGCGGTGCCATGCTCGTTGTTATCGAGGAGTTGATATGGTGCTTGAATGGGTGATGTCGTTGTCGTCGTGCCTGTAATTGCAAGTATGCTCAGTAGACGTCGACGCCTGTGTAGAGAGCACGACTAGGAACCATAATGCCTCCTTTTATACTTCTCCAGCAACAAGTCATCTTCCATTCTCAGTCATCGTCAAGTCATAGTAAACCGTTGACTGGACCTCACTGTGAACCCAGCCCTAGATATGACCATGGCGATGGTGTTGCAAGGTCGGTTCAGCGGCCAGAGCGTGATGTAGCATCATGTACAGGCGTGGTACAGATGCGTCGTCGTAGAAGAGGGTATGCCTACAGTGTAGCAATGCTTCATATTCCGTGACTATCTCTTTCCCCTATAATACCCATTTTTCTGCTCCACCGCTAGAATTTGGTCTAAGGTTGAGATGACGAAGCTCTTTTCCCTTCAGTCTCGCCAGACACAACCAAAACCACACCAACTCACCTGGCCCACTCACCAAATCCCGGGCAAAATCGCATAGCTCTTCCGCTTATACTTATCCCCAAACTCCCTCCGATACCTCCTCTCCTTCTTCCACGCCCAAGCCCCCATCTGGGCGACCGCCAGCCCAATAAACATAACCGTGGCCAAACTCCAATTGACCAAGGCAACCCCTACCCAGGCCACCGTCTCAAAAAGATAGTTCGGACACGTGACCCAATTGAAGCCCAAGCCGCGCGGTATGCCGCGCTCGGTACTGCCCTCGGCGCGGAGATTGCGGAGCACCAAGTGGGTGCGGAGGTTGGCCAATTCGCCGAGGAGGAAGAGAGCGATGCCGAGGGTGGTGAGGAGGGTGCTTGGTGGAGCGGCGGCGGGGCTGGTGGGGGCGTATGTCCAGTATCCAAGGTTGAGGCCGGAGATGAGCCAGTAGTATCCGCTATTCTTGTAGATGTTGCGGAGCGGCATGGTCGCGGCAGAGAAGCGGTGCACGAAGAGTGTTTCCAGCTCGCGCTTGGCGAAGTGGGCTACGCACATTGCGAGTGTGAGGGTTTGCAGGGTGGATGGCGGGTCCGAAGTGCCATAGATCCAGGGGCGGCCCAAGTACAGCAGCGGGTGGATGAACAGCGGGCCGGCGTATTCAACGAGGAAGACGGTGCGCCAGGAGATTTGGGGCCCGAGGTCTTTGACGTCGATGGCGGACTTGGTGCGGAGGCCGGTGGCGTGGATGGTGGTGTCATTTGCATTTGGGATGGCCGAGGAGTCGCTGCCTTTTGTGATGCGGAGGCGGTGGATGGAGAAGGAGGAGGCGCTGGCAATGGCTTGGAAGATTTGGGAGGTGGGTGCATCAGGACTGACAGTGACGGATTCCGGGAGGTTCTTGATCGGGCGGCCTGGGAGCGGTTAGATGGGTCAATTGGGTGTAGACTGGGAGATGTACCGCGTGGCCGCACGATGAGGGTTATTGAGGGAGCCGACATTTTGTGTGGGTGCAATTGTTTCTTGTTGTTGTGGTGGTGCTAGTTTTTGGATCGTGCGGTCAGTGCTCGCCGGGGCATGGCGCTGATTGGCCACAACATCCGAATAGGTAATGGATGCGAAGGAGTCTGCCCGTGATGCATTTTTCATGAAGTGGATCCAAGGATTTTGGATTGCTCGCGTGCGAAGGAGTAAATTTCGGACACTGAGGGTTTGTTAAGCCGGAGAACTATAATCAATTCTACCAGGCAAAATTTGAAGCATGTCCAAATGCAGTATTTTAGTCATTGTTAGACTCGGACTGGCAGAAAAATATGTCTAGTGTTCTCCTGGCGATAATCCAGTGTTGCTGATTATTCTTTACCTTTTCGGTCACATGGCGTAGTGGGGCAGAATTACCGTCTTACCGTTGTAGGAGCGTTTGCCCAATGTCTGGCACATAAACTTGAAAGACGTAAAACCTCCAACCATAAATACCAACAGTCTCCCTTCCTACCCCAACTTCACCACAACCTGCCACGCCGCATCGGCCCCCATACACGCCACCAGCTCCGCAATGATGCCCTTCGGCGACCTCGCATCCCTAACCCCCGTCTCCTCCCACGTCACCAGATCCTGCGCCTCTGCTATCTTCCCTCCGACCTCAATCGGCACGCTCCCAAGATCAACCTGCTCCTCCACCTCCTCGGCCGTCATGGTGCCTGGCATCTTAAGATCGAATAGTGACATGCCTTGCTCGACGGCGCGTCCCGCGTCCTGCGCACTGCGCAGCGGATACTCATCGAGCGTATCCTCGCCCACGCTGTCCTGGCGGCGCTCCCGTGCGACAGAAACATACGGCTTCTTATCCAGCAGCGCGCGCACATGGTCCAGCTCGCCCCACACCAGTGCCTCCGGATCGAGAATCTGTTGTGGGTGGTAATCGCCCTTGTAGCGCATTTTGGCACATGAATGGATGTAATAGCCCATGTAGTAGTACTCATACCCACCCTCGAGCGCCAGCGCTGCTTCCCGCAGCGCGCTCAGCTTGCCGAAGTGCCAGTGCTCGACGTCGGCGTGGTACAGGAAGTACACGGCGCTGACGGCGCGCGGGAGCAGGTCGAGGACGCCCATGGCAACGAGGCGGCCATCCAGGCGGTAGCATTGGTGGTAGGAGCCGAGGGGTTGGGGGGTGCCGTTGAGGGGACGGGTGCTGGTGGGGAGGGGGGAGTTGCAGAGGAAGCGCTTGAAGCTTTGGACGGAGATATCGGCGGGGGCTTCTTTGTGCACATTTTGCTGATAATTCTGGAAGAGGGCGTATTTTTCGGGGGTGTAGGAGGCGGGTTCGAGGGTGACGGTGAAGGTGTGGGCAGGGGTGAGGGGGGATTTGATGGTGGGGGCGTCGCTGCGGTGGATTTCGAGGAGGAGGTCAAAGGTGTTTTTTAGGCGGGCTTTTTCTCTGGGGGAGGGTTAGATGGGAGTGGCGGTTGTGTGTTGGTACACACTCTTTTGATATTGGGTGCAGCTTTGCGGCAGCTTTCTTGTAGTCTTCGCCCAGGACATAGTCATTCCACTTGTTTACCGTTTTCCTCTGGTCTTTTGTAGGCTTGAAGGACGCAACTGGGAGGCTGGACTTGGTGAGTCGCACGACATGGCACAGGTAACAAGGTGATGGTACCGAATGGTGTAGTGTGGACAGCAGTGGCGCAACACGTCAGGCTTGTAGAAGATGGTTCCGGAGCTGCTTTGGAGTTAGCACGTGGTACCAACGGGCCTAGTGGGCGAAGCGGACCGTCTCCAGCCGCGATCGACGAGATTCTGGTAAAGGTCGACGGTCAAAGTGTTAGACGAGAAGTAGTAACTGGCGCCTGATTATGTAAGGCTAGTCAGTACAGGGTGTAGATCAGTCAAGCACTCCGAATCCTCCCGCGTGGGCTCGCAACATGCATCAGACCGGGCTGTGACGTGGCGTGGGGACAGAGAGTTGCGACGACGGGCCAGAGTGGTGAGCAAGAAGATTGCATGGATGCAGTCAAGCTAACGTCAAGCTTGGCGGTGGTTGACGAGAGAGAATCGATTGGAGGAGGAACAGCGAAAGAAAAGCACATTCAGATTCCATGCAGCGCGGGGCCATGCACGTGAAGGCGGGCAACCTTAACAGAACATCAATCGAGGCGGAAGCTCGTCATGACGGCGGAATGAAGCGCAGCCGGCTGACAGGATGCACGCGTGACAGGAGAGAGAGCAGAGAGCGGGCACGTACGAGCATTGGGGGTTCTTGGGCCATTGGGCGCGCCTTTGCAGTATCCGCACGACTCACTCCGGTAGCCTGCAAAAGCGCATCAGCACCGGGGGCAGGAGTTGATCAGGGACCAGCCAGACAGGCACGAGCCAGATGGCAGGGTCGTGGTTGGAGCGAGACATACCGAAGGGCGTCACACGGGACCGCATAAGGGCAGCATAAGCGTGGGAGCCCGTTGTGGCAACGGAAGAAGGTGAATAATGGGAGGAGGAGCAGCGGCCGGCGGTGAGCGGTCGTGGAGCGGTCGTGGAGCGGTTGTGTAGCGGTAGCGCAGCGGAGGGGCGGGTGAAGGAAGGACGGCCGTGGCAGCAGCGTGCGAGGACAGGACAGCCAACGACTTGCAACGCGCTATCTGCTATGTACTGACGCACTGCCGGCGCGCACGAGGCCAATTGCACGTTTTCTAGTGGGCAATTGGCCGTGATGGATCTCCCGTACGTCATTTGCAGCGCTGCGACGCCGTGGTCTCGTGTGCGCGCCCGGCGGTCCGCCGTCCAGCGCTGGAGAGCAGCGGCTCGCGGCGACTCGCAGCCATTCGCAGCAACTGCAGGCGACAGCCCGTCTATTCATGTGCATCTGCTCTGTTTTGGCATGTTTTGCATGTTTTGCATGCCGGCCAGGGCCCCGGCCGGCGCAGCTTGGCAGAAGGGAAGTGACGCTCCGCAAGCTCTAGTCTCCCACGCAAAAAGTGCCTGAGCCGAACCTCGTACTAAACCATAAACCATTCCCTTCCATCCACCATGTCGACCCTTTTTGCGTCTCGCAGGTCTCCTCAGCACCCTCAGCCCCGTCCCCCACGGGACTGAGCCACACCCACCGCCGCTGCCCACGCCCTGCACCTGCCTGCCTGTCTGTCTGCACTGCACGCTTCTTCCTGCCCTCCCTGCTTTCCTTCTCTCCTCTCCTCTGCTCGCCTCACCCCTCTGGCCGTTCGCCTCGCCTCGCCATCCCCCCCGTGCGGTGCCGCCGTCATGGCCGCCACCCAGTCGCTGCCCATGCAGTCTCGCACCGGCCGTGTCAACCAGCGTAAGTGCGCGAGCGCCTCCCCTTTTTGCTCCCTCTGCCCCCGGCTGATTGGCGCCTAGGCTACGGCGCCCAGGGCGAGCGCCTGGTCGCCGGCGTGGTCGCTCTTTCCGCCGATAAGTTCTACGTGCTCCTCATCCAGTCCACCCGCCGCGGCGGCTGGGTGCTCCCCAAGGGCGGCTGGGAGACGGACGAGGCCACGGCCCAAGACGCTGCAAAGCGCGAGGCCTGGGAAGAGGCGGGCATAGTATGCAAAATCAACTACGACCTCGGCCTCATCCCAGAGAAGCGGAAGCCCGACCAGCTGACCGCCACCGCGCCAAAGGCCTCGTATCACTTCTTCGAGGCCACCGTGGAAAAGCAGGAGCAGGTCTGGCCCGAGCAGCACAAGCGCTCCAGGAATTGGTTCACATACAACCAAGCTCGCCAAGCGTTAGCAGACCGGCCCGAGCTGCTGGACGCCCTCGACCGGTGTACCATGCACCGGACCTAGTACATACATGTGCCCTGCACCCGCAGCACCACATACTCCAATCCGTCCGCCGATGCAGCTTTTCCCTCTTGACTCTTGCATCACGGTTGCATTCTGAAAAGCTTTGGGAGGGCCATAGATTTTTGTTTTGATATATCTTCACACTGCGTGGGCGTTGTGGCTTCTTTTCCACGGGTAGAACCTTGCATTTGCGCCTCTCCTGCACCCGAGATCCGAGAACCGCGAGCCACTCGCGGCTTCGCTGAAATGCAATTTTGGCCACTGCCAGTCTCCCCCCTTTCTCTTTTCTCGTCCACATTTGGTCCTCAGACCACCATTGCAGTGCGACGTTCCGTCTTCAGACTAGGCTACAAACGCTCGCACCCACGAAGCAATATAATGCTCTTTGCCTCGCCTTGCACCTCCGTATCGCTCGGGAGAGAACGAGTAGCAAGCTTCTCGTCCACACTGACTGATGCGGATGGTAAGTATCTGTCGAGTAGGTAACCAGGTAAGGATAATACGCGCTTGAATTCAACATTTCTGCATATTTCGCCTATTGGTCACGATTTATGCAAATCGCCACACAGTGTGCAAGCTTAACTCTTATTAGCGAATGTACACCGAGTCTCTCTCCTCGTATATTGTACTCTTCTGATTGGTATGAATTTGCTTATCGATAACAATGCAGGGGAGTGGAGGCCTCCCATATCCAAGTCAGCCTCGTCCTACAGAGGATGAAACCAGTGTCGCAACAGCCACCATGGATCCATACACATACGCGCCGCTATCGGCCAAGGACAGCATTCGCCTCCATGAACTCCATCCTGGGAAATTTGGTGACACACTTCAAGCTCGGCTACTACATGTTCGCCTGTCACCTAAGCCCGCATTCGTTGCATTATCGTACTGTTGGGGAGATCCAAAATTTGACACCCTTCTCGAATGCGATAGTCGTGCGTTCTATATCACCTCCAGCCTCGCCGCCGCTCTACAACGGCTTCGTACAGTCACTAGTTCTCTGCTTATTTAGATAGACCAGGTATGCATAAACCAGAGCTTAACGCAAGAGAAGAATCGACAGGTTACGCTCATGCGCGATATCTACTCGGCTGCGGACAAGGTTGTCGCATGGCTTGGGGAGAATGATGCCGATGATGCGCCTGTTTCTCAGACTGAGAGCATCATCTACGATTTGGCTATCACTCAAGACCGGGATAATTCCTTTTACGCGGAACACGAAGTCTTCACCATGGGAAACGCCGCTTACAGGTCCTTTTGTCGGCTTTTGGCCCGCCCCTATTTCACTCGGGGATGGATCGTACAGGAGGTCGTGCTTGCAAAGCAATGCGGCATTCATTTTGGCGCAGGCTCAGTCGATTTCGATGATTTGTTTCGAGCGGTAATTTTCAATAGTATCCTCCCCTCGGTCGACAACACCATCAATTATATGGAAGTCGCTCGTTTCTCAACACTAGGTGTGGCACGAAACCGAAGGCTTAAAGGTCGCCAAGTTGACTTTCTCACACTACGCCCCGAATCCCCGTACTGGATTACAACAGATCCCAAAGATCAAATTTACTCTCTCCTCGGCCTAGCCTCCGACCGGAAGTCTTTAGGAATCACACCACACTATGAAGCTAGGTTTGAGAATATCTATCGAGACACCGCCCTACGCATCATACAAACCTCTAGACAGCTCGATATCCTTTCCTTTCCGCAGTCCGGGGCCTCTGTGCTACCAACCTGGGTACCAGACTGGAGAATTGACATTGTATCAAGCCAACAACCTTTGCTGTTTCCCAAATTTCGACTACCGGGCTTGCAATATCATGCCACAAATAGTCAAAAGCACATGTCAGGTTGAACGAGCACTGGAACCTCATAGGTCTGTCGGGCATCTTGGCTGATAACGTGCTAGAGTGTGGTGTCGTGGACCTATCTGACACTACCCGGGACTCAGATATGAGCTCTAATAGAGAAATCCACTCCATCATAAAAGCTTTCTCTCGCCACTCAAAATATCTATCTTGGCTGTCTGTTGCTCACCTACACCCAAGCAGCAACTACGTAACTGGTGAAACCAAAGAGGATGCATTTATCAGGACTCTGACAACGAGCTTCGAAAATGAACATCAGCCCTTCCTAAAGACGAGGCGTGATTACAGAGTGTGGCGTATACTTTTACTTCTCTACATAACGCCTTGTCAATGGCTACCACGTTTCGTTATTTATGCCTTTTGCATACTTATGTTCATCCTCGAGGGTCTGTGGAACGCTCTGTGGGCCGTGATGACCTCTCTGTATGGTCGCCCTAAGCACTCACGGAAAAGGGTGAGTCGTTTTGACGAGATAATAGTCCAGACACATCGTGTCTTTATACGCACTTCAAAAGGTTACATGGCTATAGTACCAGGGGCTGTGAAGCCTGGGGATGTCATTGCACTTCTTGCAGGCGGAAAACTTCCTTTCCTTTTACGCCAGAAAGGGGAGCATTGGGTGCTATTGGGTGATTGTTATGTGCATGGCATGATGCGTGGCGAGCTTTTTGATAAGCGAAAATGCGTTAACATTTGGATTGAGTAACTGAATAGTAATGAGTGTGGGAAGCGAAGAGTTTGCAGGTATGTCTATTGTCATAACGAACCAATAATCATGATCTATACATGCACCCTGTGACATTTTATTTAAGAATATCCAAGATACACAATTCTTGTGATTTATCGACAATATTAGAGGACAAATAGGGTTAGTTCATATGAGCATGCCAAGGGTTAATCTTAATCACATGAATATATCACGAGTATCATCTTCGGTCTCCTAGCACCTATTGGACTCATCTTCACCGGCAAACCGAAGTTAAGCGACCCCGCATGAACTAAAGCCAAGTAGTTACCATCTTCTGCCAATGTGGAAGAGACAACCGTTAGCGTGCTACAAAAGAAGTCCAAATTATGGCGATCGTAAGAGTAGATG
The DNA here is from genome assembly GCA_028456235.1 of Ophiosphaerella narmari. Classification (NCBI taxonomy): domain Eukaryota; kingdom Fungi; phylum Ascomycota; class Dothideomycetes; order Pleosporales; family Phaeosphaeriaceae; genus Ophiosphaerella; species Ophiosphaerella narmari. Next base: position 212,959 of record JALNQA010000048.1, read on the forward strand.
AAAAGCCCGGTGGTACATTATCAAAGTCGACGGAGCTAAGACCTTACTCCGCTGCTAACAACCCTGTTATACGTGGAAATGGGCGGACGGTAATAATCTGGCTAAATGCTGGGTTATCAGCGTCCGATCACTAAGTTCCGAAAGACTAACCATAGCGATGATCTCGTATAAGCCCGCTATATAACAGTTGTCGAAGAGTATCGATAAATCGCCTGAAAGATTTTCCAGCTTTAATTCTAACCGAGTCCAACCTAGACGGCGGAGTATGAAGTTTTTTAGTTTTCTCCCCGCGCTCCTCGCATCGGTAATCCCTGCGCAAGCGCAGAACTCAACCTACTACAACCCCATTCTTCCAGGCTGGCATTCCGACCCGTCATGCACTCAGGTCAATGGCACGTTTTTCTGCGTAACTTCGACATTTATCTCGTTTCCCGGGTTGCCGATCTACGCCTCAAAGGATTTGATCAACTGGAAGCACGTTAGCCATGCGTGGAACCGCGAGTCTCAGCTTTCGGGGTATAGCTGGGCAACGGACGGGCAGCAAGGGGGCATGTATGCTGCTACTATTCGCTACAATAAGGGCACGTTTTATGTGATTTGCGAATATCTCGGTGCCGGTAAGAATGCTGGCGTGTTGTTCAAGTCTACAGACCCGTATAGCGATTCGGCATGGAGCAATCCCGTCACCTTTGTCGCCGACAAAATCGATCCCGACATCTTCTGGGATGATGACGGCAAGGTTTATGTCGCCACTCAAGAAGTCCGCATTCAGGAGATGGATATCAATACTGGGAAAATGGGCACCTCAAAGAACTTATGGAATGGAACTGGTGGCGTCTGGCCTGAAGGCCCGCATATCTATAAGAAAGATGGATGGTATTATTTGATGATTGCTGAGGGAGGTACGGCTCAGGACCACGCCGTCACCATGGCTCGATCTAAGAATATCTTGGGCCCATATTCACCAAGCCCAAGGAACCCACATTTGACGAACCGCAAAACGAACGAGTACTTCCAAACCGTTGGTCATGCCGACCTGTTCCAGGACGCCAAGGGCAACTGGTGGGGCACAGCTCTGGCAACGCGATCTGGGCCAGCCTTCAAATCCTACCCCATGGGCCGCGAGACGGCCCTATTCCCAGTGACCTGGAAAACCGGCGACTGGCCCATCATGCAGCCCGTCCGCGGCAAAATGAGCGGCTGGCCTCTCCCCGCTGTAGACCGCAACCTCCCCGGCACCGGCCCCTTCAACAACGACCCCGACGCTTATACCTTCCCCAAAGGCGAGCCCATCCCCCGCAACCTCGTCTACTGGCGCGTGCCCCGCGACAACGCCATCAGCGTCACCGACAAGGGCCTCACCCTCGCCCTCGGCCGCAACGACCTAACCGGCGCCCCCGGTGGATCCCAGCCGGCGGCCAAAGCCATCTCCTTCATCGCCCGCCGCCAGACCGACTCGCTCTTCTCCTTCGCCGTCGACCTATCCTTCACCCCGACCGCCGCCAAACAAGAGGCCGGCGTCACAGCCTTCCTTACGCAATTCGCAAACATCCAGCTCGGCTTGACCCTCGCCAACGGCGCCCTCGCCCTCCGCTTCAACGGCACCTCTGCCCCGAAAACGACGCCCCTGCCCGCCTCCTGGGCGGGCCAAAGCATCCGCCTGCAGATCCAGATGGCGGCTCCGAACGAGTACGCGTTTTCCGCTGCGCTAGCGGCAAACTCGAGTGCGAGGATTGACGTGGGTAAAGCGAGTGCAGAGCTGGTGAGTGGGGGGACGGGATCGTTTGTCGGCACCTTGTTAGGCGTTTACGCAACGTGTAATGGCGCGGGGAGTGCGGTCGATTGTCCTGCGGATGCGCCCAAGGCGTATGTGAGTAAGTGGATGTATAAGGGGAATGGGCAGTATTACTCTGCGACGGAGGTTATGCCTGGGTCTGCGTAGGTGGGTCCGCGTAGAGGTTGCGGCGATGGTGCAAGACGGAGTAACGAGTGGAATTCGACTTGCCGATGTGTGGATGCATAGATCTTGGTATTAGGCTTTGGTGGTGTCAATTTCGTCGACACCACCGAACCCAAATAAACTAGTTCGCGTTGGCTTGGGTTCGGTGGTTCAGATGTTGGCTTGGGGATGGGTGGATCGTGCGTGGCGGTGTTGGTGTGCTGTTTGCATCATGAAGCAAGTCCCGCTTGCTCTTGTATGCAGCGTCATGTAATCCTCGCCCTTTTTTCGCAGCAATTGAAATCCTTCTCAGCCGGTCCACGGTGATATACATGCAATGCTATCATCAGGAAGCGTGGTGCGTCGACCGACCCACGATGAGAGTCGGCTATGCTGTCCTTCAATGCAGCTTCGGCGCGCAAAGGGAGCGACTTGACGTTAGGACAGGGAAATCTGGAAACCCAATGCTGGGATGTTTGTCTCTGGTCTGGGCGCTGTTACGTGCGTGTGAATGTTGCTTTATTCACTAGTAAAGATATCAAGACAGCCCTCTGGCTTTTTCATGCATGGTTTGACGAGGAAATGAAGCGAATGCAATTTGATACCACCGGGAAACGGTAGCACTTGCCTTTGGTGACGCGTGTGCTGAAGGCCGGGGATCGTTCGTCCGATTTTGAGCGCGGCTGGGCCGAGATTTAGATATTTTCTTGAGACAGCAATCTTCCATTTGTCGAAAATGGCTAGGCCTTTGGGCTGGGAGTCGTGATTACTGCTGAGAGAGTCGGTCAAGCGGGTCTGGTTCGATGGCCTCGTAAACCTCTGATTCTCTAGCTCTGGCAAACCGAGAGCTTTGTTCACCAATCATAGTGCTTCGTATTCAGTAAAACCAGATCATGTCAGAGTAGGACGTTGCAAGAAGAGGAGGCGGGTAGGCCAGCCTTGGCGCCGGCTAAGCGATCCGATCGTGCAGCGGGAATCCCAAGGCTTGATAGAGTACGCCACTCCGCCACATCCGAAGGCCGGTAAACATGGCTAATATGCTGTGCTCTTCGAACGATTTCGATGCAGACGATGAACCCTACCGAACCAAGTGAAGCTGAGCGGGCCACGTCGACAGCACATCTAGGTACAGGCACTACCCTCCCGGCATTAGCCCCTCCCATACCTTCCTATGAAGCCGCAACAAGCATCGCGGCACCACCAGCAATCACTCAACATGCCGAATTTGCGGACGAGTTGCCGGACTACACAGTCATTGACGCGAATCAAACTACTTTTATGATTTATGGCACATTCATTCACACACCGAATGGGCCCGCTTACCATCTCTCATCTCTCCTCGATGCGCGCATCTCGAGGCTGCGCATTCGCCGCCTGCGAGCAGAAGACATAGCGTTAATCGAAGCTGGTCACTTGCGAAGTGTTGCCTTTGACGATTCCACGACTCTCTATGAAGCACACAATCTGCCATTTCTCGAGAACGAATACTTGGTTCAAAGCAAGACGAACGCCGGCTGGCCTGGCCGCTTGCAGCTCCGCTTTGGATTCAGGCGTTGGCATATTCGGAAAGTGGTGCGGCAGGGCGTTGTGCCAATGCCCATGTTGACGTGTGGAAAGGTGGGGTCTTTGCCGAAGCGGATTTTCGAAAGAAGAAATGAGATGGAGCCGAGCGAGTGGAAGGATACACAGGGTTGTGTGCTGGCGAGGGAGGTTTTGCGGCTGGAGCAAGGCAAAATGTTACCAACTATTGAGTTAGATAGGAGTCTCGATCAGCCATGGCGGGAGTTGATGCTTGCACTATGGGTATCGCGGTTGTGGGCTGGATTTGGTGCTGGGTCAAGGTGAAAGGAGAGGGAGTGGCCATTCACTCACATCCTGAATAAATCGCCCGCCAGCCATCTCCGGGTGTAAAGATGAGAGGATACTACCCTGTATTCATATAGAGCCGACGAAGTGTGGCAGATTATGCAAGTAGTGTAAGGGATGACGTCAAGGCTTCCGATACCCCAATGACCAGATAGCCCCTTGGTACCGAGTGTCTACATCATACGAACAACAAAGCTTATGATGATGCGGCTAATCTTCAAGGTAGGATGATTGGCAATAGTGTGATAACTTGCAGCGCCTGCGCCTCGATCCAACCAGTGTAGCTAATCCCGTCCGACCGAGAGAAGTAATCTGGCGTTTAACGGAGACGCTCCGTCGCGACCAAATGGCACGCTAATCACTACGGCAAGCCTCATGACGTCTTGCCTCCACCTAAAACAGTCGTGTATGCTAGACCTCATGCCGTTGCGGGTATTGCAGAACAGGATTATTCTTCATTCAAATCAGAATAGTTTAGGTTCTAGTTATTAGTTATAAAAGCCTTTCTGTTCCATCTACAAAACCATATCATAGTTGAAATATTACAGACTCACTAATATCGACACCGTTCAGACGCCACGTCTTAAAACGCAATCCACTTCATAATAGCAAGTAGCAATGCCTCGTAACGGCGACGGATCTGCAGACAATGGCCCTGTCGAAGGTCATGAAATCATTCACGGCAATACTGGAGATGTATGTATCAATCATTTTTCAACTTCATGTAAAGTCAGATATTAAGTTGGCGAAAAGGCGACTATCAAGCATACTCAACAGGTGGCACCAATGCCAAAGCAGGAGGAGGGAGGAGGAGGAGGTAAGATTGTAGTTCCTACAGTCTGGGCACAGTGTTGATTGATCGGACAGCACTCCCTGGAATGGATGCAGGCGGCGGAGTAGCAGCCCCAATAAACAATGTATCTGAGGAATGTGGGTCCTCTACACCGAGGAAAGAAAGATCAGGAGAACACAATTCGCACACCTCGAAGGGCAACACCGTAGATAGTCAAGCTACGAGCAGACACTCCGCCTCGTCCAAGGATAGAAACGAGAGTTTGGGGAACCATCGAGCCGACAAGACCACCTCCAATATTGGAAAATCCGACAACAACTCTAAGGGAGAAGACCATGAACACACTCTCGAGAGTATTGGTCACGAAAAGGCCGAGCGATATGTAAACCTTAACGAAGAAGATGCACAACACGGAAATACCAGCAACCAAAGCTCCAACGGTACCGGGCGATCTAGCCAGCATGCCCCACGCAAGGGTGACCCGAAAGAAGATGTAGAACAGCAACATGGCAAGACCTATGAAAAGAAGGGCAGCTATAAGAATGATCATGGAAATAGGGATGGTAATGAAAAGCACGACAGTCATTCTGGTGGGCTGAACAAGAGTCAAATGAACGGGCAGGAATACGAGGGCCAAGAATATGATGCCGATGTAAGGCACAGGGCTGAAAAGTTTGTGAATCTAGACAAGTAGATTTGGTACCATAATGGTGACACAATTTGCCTCGGATGCTTTTTGCTCTAGCTTCAACTTGCTCAGTCAGTAGCGAATTTTTTGAGCAGTAGAGTGCTGAAGTCCCGTGGTAAGACTTTATTGAGATTACATCGAGATTAAATGGACGCAAACATACAAGCCTTTCGGTACACATTTTTATCGCGCTTGGAGATTAATCCTGGTTTTTAGTAAAATTTAGTATGCGTCAATACTTGATGCTTTTGAACAAGAAATGCTCTATTCAAGAGAATAAGCAGTAGGGTGGGGGCAGGATTGTGAGGTGGTAAGCCAAAGTATGGCGCTTGTCCGCGTTGGGGCAGCTGCCGACACGGAAGCTTGCACCTGATGGCGCGCGCTTTCAGCTGTGCCTTCAGACGTCATATTACCTGGATTGCACGAAATGCAGCATATCGAGTTAATTCGTACCAAAATTCTATCCTCGGTTTCACATCTATTGGCTATTTTATGGATAACATCCTGAAGCGGCTTTCGTAGTAGAGGGAGTGTATTGTCTGTTCAGAAATACCTCATTCACTCCGTTTGCTGCCCAAATCCTGCCTCACTCAACTAATGCCACATTAGACCGTTTGCGCAACCTCATCCGCATGGCATGCCCTCCTAGTACTCGGAATTTTAGATATTTGGTTACAGTCTCCTCCAGGGCTTCATCCATACGCTGGAATTTGCGAGTAAGACCTATTCCCGCGTTTGATTCGGGTGCTTTTAACCTCAAAACTTGCTGACTTGTGTTTTTGCAGTATCACTAACTACCCAGCGACGGCCGATGTGTTATGATAGCCGGTATGGAGCGATATCCGGAGACTCAGTACCACCACTACATCCCACAATTCATACTTCGTCGCTTTGACGAGAAGAAAGGACATAAGAGAGCGAAGAACAAAAGGATGGTTAAAACGCTCGATCTTGCTCAAAAAGTACCCAAAATCAGAATTGCTTCTGTGCGACGAGTATTCGGGCAACAGGACATGTACAAAGATGACTCGAAGTTTGAACCGAAAGAACGGATGCGTATGGAACGGAAGTTAGGCGACATTGAACGAGAGGCCGGCCGAATCATATGCAGAGTGTTGAATGCTCATCAGGCGGGCAAGGGCGGATTCACGCTTTCTCGACATGAGAACGACCTTCTACGCAAGTTTCTCTTTGTAATGAAGTATCGATCTCCGATCTTTTTCCGACGTTTCAATCATCAGACGGTAGAGGGATACAATTCGGATGACAAGGCCCAGTTCTTGGATTACATGCGCTCAGGCCAATTCCAGCGACCCCTCGACGTGTGGTTTCATAATCTAATTGAAATCATTGACGCGGACATGGATCCTGCAGGTAGGTGGACTGCAGATATAGCAAATCATATATACCCCGGTGATGCTATTTGGTTGTCCAAAAACATCAGGTCTATGTACCTAGCTTTTGTCGCTCCCTCAAGTCTAGATGACGAGTTCATTCTCACCGAAAACGCGTTTAGTATTCATGAAGGCCCGGAAAGTTACAGTATCAATCGTTCAACCGGAAAAGAAACTTTAATCGCGTCCACAGAATTCCATCTGCTTAATATTATCTCTCCTCATCTTGCCATGGTTTTACGACATTGTTCTTTACCAGAGCCACTTGAGGACTTAGACCCGGAAACTCTTGCTCGGAAACAGGAAATGGTAGAGGAGCAGGCTAAGGATCACCACGACCCACTCAACGCTACTTCACTACTCCACGATCTCCCTGTCGCTAGAGAACGAACCTTGTATACTGTGAACAAGAATGGACCGCTCATATCAGACAAGAATTGTGATGGAAAACCTCGCTCTACGGATGTATTTAAGTTTACGTTCTTCCGCCTCGGTAGTGCCCATGTACAAATGATCAACACGGTAATGCTAGACCAATCACACAAAATCTCAACATTGGCCTTCAAAACTGAGGTGGCACTTCGAAAAGCAGTAGATTTTTATCTCAGCTTTCCTTGCCAAACTAGAGGCCTGTATTCTCTAAAAACGATTACCGAGCGCCAAGATGACCCTAGGCGACTTCTTCTCCAAAAGCTCGAGGGCCTTGCGCATTCACTCGGATCTGATGTCAAGGCAATCTTTCACGTTGATCCGCTTTGGAAAGAATATGACTCTACTTCCCTCGCACCCTTGCTTGCTGAGGTAATGCGCACCGCGAAACCTACGCTCGAAAACCACCCCATCCATTTAGTAACGGCGATGACACAATGCCTCAGAAAGCATAAGCTGCCAATCAAAACGGTATATATACAAGATTTGAGGACGACTGGGAACGGCATTCTTCCATTTCCAAAATTAATGTTTGATCTGGTTCAGCGCATGCAACCATCAGAATGCAATTCTCATACCGTTGGTTTACTGAAGCTGGAATTGAGGATCTGGGTAAGGGCATGGAGCGCACTTGTCAAGGAAGCTTTTAGGTTAGGCAGACAAGTTTCACCGCGTCCGACGATCGTTTTTGAGACTTCCCGGTCCAGTCATATGGTAGCAAGTTGAGTGTAGAATATTGATAGCTACAAGGCAAACGTTCAAGCCGTTGGCTAGAGCATTATATGCGTTTTGTAGTGGTCTTATATATCCGAGTTTGACTTGTACGAGCTCATGCTGCGTTTGTACTGGGATAGTTTCGAACGATACTAGCCAAATGTAATCCTGCTTGTTAGGTACTTGTCTGTGAGGGTGAGTATAACGTACCTAGCTTGAGGGGAAGAGAGAAGTTTAAGGAGAGAAAAGTTTGACTTTCATCCGCGGGAGCTGTGTTTGTCCAACATCATTGCCAAACCATATCATTATAGCAGCTACTGTTGTAGATGAATTCGGAATTTTTATTAGAAAAAACCCCTTCTCCTCAGACTTTTCTTTTCACTTCAGAGTAGCAAAGTATCGATGCGATACAAGGTATTTGTGTGGCATGAGCTGGTTCTCTAGCGACAATGCTATAGGCATAGGCTTTACTAAGCCACACTGCGACTAGTTGGATGCAGACTCCTCGAAAAGATTAACGCTCACGCTTTGAACGTTCATCTTAACCATCTATAGTCTAAATCTAAAAAAGTAGCTCAGTACAGCCAAAGCTAGCTTTGTGCAAATTACGCCCTACTTCAATTCTCCTCTCAAGTACACGGGTCACAATGCCGAGGCAGTCGATCTCAAAAGGTTCTGTATGACCTGCCAACACGGGAAAAATTTCGCGTTGGCCCTGGACTCCAAATACAAGATGTTGGGGGCAAAGAGGCCCTAACCACCATTCCACACGCTTATCCTCCCCAACCAGGGTAATGGCGTGAAGGGAATTTATGAACAGTGCAGTATAGAATTGAAGAAATTTCGAAATTGCAATTGAGACCACCTTCTTGTAGTCACTGGGCTTGGAGCTGTGCCTAGTCAAATCTGCTTGCTATTCGCTTGACTAGGGAAAGCCTGAAAGTGATCAAAGTTGGCAAGAGAGTATTGAGGATAGGTTTTCCATCCATCTTTGCCCTAAGCTTCCGGTACAGGAATTTGACCTACTTCCCTACCTGATATCACTGGTTTGAGTTTCTGATATCCGTGTCGAGCCTATGAACAAACCCGGCCAATCGGCGGGGCTGGTCGGGTGCCACGTGGCGGTGGCTGTGCTAGCTCAACACCGACGAAAAGAAACAAACATGCAGATTTCCGTTGCGTTCCCGGTTTGACAGGCAGTCCCATTGCACCAAAATCACCATGGCCGGAGGTAGAGATGAAGCTGGCATATCACTAGAACGGGGACGGGGAAAATTTAGTCAGTTGCTGTATGTCAACCGCGCTGTGATGCGCTATAGGAAGCCACGCTCACCGCTCTGTCCTGCATCACGCTGTGCACAACCTATGCTCGTAGCCATTTCTCGTCTAACAACTGCGGTAGGCAAAAGAGTTACGAAAAAAGCGAGTTAGCACTCAAACATGCGATCGGTCTCGGCGCCACGCAAAATGTTATTCCTGTTGGCCAGCCTTCAGCAAGCATGCCGCCACGATCCGTTGAGGTGGGCTGGCACCCTGTAGGTGGCTTTGCGGGCAAATGGTTTGCCGAGAATACAGGCCTGGGGAAAATGATCACAGATAAGATCAATGAATACCCTGATCCGACGCAGCATTGGGCTGTGCTAGTGGGTGATTACGCGCATCAGTTGTGGATGGACGAAAATTTCGATGTAATCTACACTAATGCCCGGGTCAATCGAGACAGGTACGTGGCGGTGCATTGTGCTGGGCGAAATGTGCTCACTTATGGCTTTGCTCAGTTGGAAGACATTTCAGGTGGGTGAAACATGCTTTAATGACGATGCGCTTAGGAGAATAGGTGAGTACTCTGCACCTGAGCCTCAAGGTGATACTCATGGCACGATACACAGGCGAAGCTGTTATTCGACAAATCCGTAGTATTCGGCCGGGCTACAATCTTATCAGTAACAACTGCCAGACCTATGTTTTGCAACTCCTCGACGCTATCAAAGTCTCACAGGTGAAAGAGTTTGGCACAACACTAGCGGTATACGAACAACTTTTCAAGCCTGGAAAAGTTGCGGATCTCTTTGTAGACGAAGAAGGTAACGCGAAAATTCATGATTCTCCGGGCCAGGCGATAGTCGTAGCTCCTCTAGAGGGCCAGGAGCTTGGTGTTATTGGTGGAACGACTGGCCACGTCCCCGTATTATACCACTATCCTGAGACATTGTTGCAGCAGGGCCAAAATGGTACTGGATCGTCGCAGGGGAATTCAACCCTATTTGCTCAGCAAGTGATGAATGCAAATACCACACAGCTCAACACACAGGAACAGATGCAAAGAGGGGTAAACGAAAATTCCCACGAGAAACATGGTAAAGAAGGCTGGGGTGACAAGACAGTTTCATTCTTTCGTAAGCTCAAAAAATAAAACTGTTTATATAACGCTTGAAGTTTGCTTTGCAACTTTTACCTTGAAATTAGTTTGAGATTTCAATTTTTACTACTTTAAACGAGTAGTTCATAGATCCCTCGAGGTACGATATCCGGTTGATTTTGTGGACCTGACATCAAAGTTTCATATGAACTAATAGTAACCATACAATCCCCGAATTAGATAATCAGTAATTTCAGGGCCATCATTTCCTACGGCTACCTTGCCGGTAGAGATATTTGATGCATGTTTCGTGGTTCGCCAATAACTAGTTAGAATTTCTTTCAGTTGCGGGCACAACTACGATGCACTCTGGGCGTTTATTTATACATGCTCCAATGCCGACAAATTCAAGTTCAGTCTTACTTAAATTGAAATACAATTTATCGATGTCATAAATGATTTGGTTTATAGGTGGTGTTTTATACCCTTGGTTGGATTATAGTTACGCTAGAGCCGGCACGCAACTTAGGGTAGGTAGCGATCAAAGTCATTTCCCAACCCTTCACCGCATCATGCAATGTCTAAAGGTCGAGTCGAGCTGATAGGGGTTCATACAGACCTACTGCGGCAAGACAAATTACCCCAAGCCAATTTTCAAAAGACCGTCTGTGCGCCTTATAATCTCGTCGTGCCTAATAGTAAGCTTTCTACAGGCGCTCTATATCTACCAATCAATGAATATGAAGAGTGATGGGGAATTGTCTTATAGAAGTAGCGAAAAATGTAGCGAGGCCTACATAGGGTAAACAGGGAAGTAACTAAGCTTTGCAAGTAGATGGTAATACAAAAAATTGGTTGATTTATCTCAAATTAGTTCAAGTCATAAAAACGGCTCCTTACAAAGCAGTTTTCATTTAAGCATGCAGGCAGTTGGTGTTATGACCTGGTAATGGTGTACTTCCCTCCAGTAGTTGTCTTGATTGGGCCATCATATACCTTGCCGTCGACCTTGAATGCCGAACCGCCCTCGACTCTGAGCTTCAAATCTCCACCGCTCCTCGACGTAATTACGGCTTGTGTCATTAAGCCTCCGCTCCATTCAATATCAACCACAAAATTGCCTCTCGCGACAAGACCCTTCACACTGCCCTTTGGTACTGCCGATTTTGGAAGCGCAGGTAGAAGATGCACCACCGAATGGCTTTGAAGCAACATCTCTGCAATCGCCGAGGTAAATCCAAAGTTTCCATCGATCTGAAACCACCTGTTCTCACCCGAGTTCCAAAGATTATCGAGAGGGTATGTCTGAAGAAAGGTTACACCATTCGACCACACGGATGCGCCCTCTAGCAGGCGAGCGTAAAGATTCATCGCCCATACGCGAGACCAGCCGGTGCTTCCCGAGCCAGCCTTGATGCGATTATCTAGCGATACTTTCGAAGCCTTGGCCAACCTATCGGAAACAAGCGGAGTCATCTGCGATCCCGGGAAAAGTCCAAAGAGATGACTAAAGTGACGATGCTGTGGCTCAGCCTCTTGGTACTCATTTCGCCATTCTAATATTTGGCCTTTCGAGCCTACTTGAGGAGCCTTAATCTTGGAAAGGTAGTCATTGGCTTTTGACACATCAGTTCCACTGATTCCCAAGATCCTTCCAGCCTCAATAATGTTGGTAAATAGTTCCCACAGCAACTCATTATCCATCGCAGTGGCAATGTCGGCTGCTTCTGTTTTTCCTGCGGTCTTCATATTTGATGGAACAATAAATGTGTTTTCCGGGGAGGCTGTGGGCCCGGTGACGTAGCTACCGTTGTATAAGAAGAGGTAGCAGTAATAAAAGTCCGCAGCCTGCTTCAATACGGGCCATGCGCGGTTTTGCAGAAAGGCTTTATCTTGAGTGAAACGATAATGTTCCATAACATGCTGAGACAACCATGCCCCACCCATGGGCCACACGGTATATGGGGTTCCTTTGTCAACCGGTGCGGCATCACCCCAGAGATCGGTGTTGTGGTGCAGGACAAAGCCCTCGTCACACCCGTACATCTTCTTTGCCATGGCATTTCCACGGTTACGGGCAATATCAATTAGATCGAAAAGCGGCTTGTGGGTTTCACCAAGATTGGTGCTGAGGGCATGCCAGTAATTCATCTCCGTGTTGATGTTGATAGTGTATTTGCTCTGCCATGGTGGGTCGTAATTGTCGTTCCAAATCCCTTGTAGGTTAGCTGGCAGAGAACGATCTCCGGTGTCGCGCGAGGATGCCAGAAGGAGATGCCGCCCGTAGTTAAAATAAAGAGTCACGAGTTGAGGGTCTGCATTCGCGTTCTTCTTGAAGTTCGAGAGTCGTGTAGGGATAGGTTGGTTTCCTGCAGAGCCTGAGGAGCCCAAATCCAAATTAACGCGGGAAAGGATTCCCTCAGCATCTTTCACAGCAGCGGTCTTAACAGCTGGGTAACCAGCCTTTACAGCAGTATCGAGCTTCTTCTTGAGTTCTGCTTCCCAGGCGCTTGCGCTTGAGTAACGATACGCTGTCTCCGCATCAAAGAAGATATCTACCGTTGTCGCACCTTTGATGGAGATGGCCTTTCCATCTACGGATACAGTTCCTGGGGGCGATGCTTAGTGAACGATTGGTAGAAAATGTATTACGATTGCAGACTTACCTGCATCGCTGACAACTCGAGCTTCTGCGGTGAACCCAATGCCTCCGCTGGACTTCAGGGTTACTGCGTTGACTCCTCCGGAAGATGACGCGGCGTTAGAAGCAACAGTATTTGTTCGGCTAAGTGAAATTTTTGCATTCAGCTTTCCAGATTGGCTTGCCGTCATTCTAAAAGCTAAGACGCCGGCCGGGTAGCTTGCGACATATTCGCGCCTAAGAAGGCTCGTTAGTCTATCATATCTCCTTCAAGATGAGCCCCTTACGTATAGTTGACGCCACCAAGCGTATACGTTGTAAATCCTGTCCCTTGCTGAGTGTCCAAAACCCTCGTATAGCTTCCTAAGGTGCCACTATGGCTAAAGTCGATCGCCATATCAACCGTTGGATGGTATTGTTTTGGGCTGGTTGGATTTCCAGCCATGGCGTCAAGAGTCTGCTGCCCTGCGCTTGATAGATCACCGTTGATTATCTTCTGTCTAATGGAAGATAGGGCGCCCTTTGAATTCGCATTCCCACGGTCTTGCCATTGTCCGCTCCAGACTGAATTCTCGTTCAAAGTAATCTTTTCTGTAGCGGTCCCATACACAGCTGCCGCGACGCGACCATTACCGATGGGGAGCGATGATGACAACCCACTCCCTGCAGTATTGAAATAGAGGTATCGCGATGGATCCCATTGTGCATACGCCAACGGAGCTCCAAAAATCGTAAGAAGACAGGCGTGTGCGCGCATCTCGTCTGTAATGCATAAAGTTTCGCAGACGCGCGCAGACAGGCAAAGTAGGAACTATGTTAAATACATATACTAGACATACTGTATTCTCAATAGATAGTCTAGCTAATAATTTATGGTGTTCCTAGATTGGAGATATTCCTCCAGTAGGGGCTGGTTTACACTTCTAGTAGTATTGGCTAATAAACTTGTCGGTTAATTGAACATGTACTCCGAAGACCTGGCAACGCTTGGGCATCGTGATGGCCGTACGCCACCAAGATGTCCATATTAAGGCTAATGTCTGGAGATTAGCGTTGGCCCAGCTTCGACACCCCGCAAATTCTGTAGTAAATGGCCCGAGGAAAAATCCCCGCTCTAGGATTGTTCCGTCGTCAGGGACGGTGTTATATACCTAATTGCTTTGTACCGCTCTATTCTTCCTTTGCGGATTATCCGTCTCGAGAGCGTGTCATGACTTTTTAATTTCCTCTCACTTCTTAATCGAGCCCCCTGAACAAGAGCCCTCATCGATGAATACGAACGAGTCGGGTCATTAAGCACTAGTGTTGAGCGGGTCGTGCGTCATAAAAATCGTTATTTCCGCAGGGCGTGTGAGGCTGAACTGCTGCCACACACTTCACACTTGCGGGGTTCGGTAGTCCTTCTCTTCACGCCTAATTAGTGCGGGGATGTCCTAATTAATAGTCCTGAGCTGCATGTGACGATCAGGGCAACGCGGCCTTCAGGGCCGCAGCCTACAGAGCTCCTCCTTGACTACTTATTTGTTGCGAAGAACCTATACTTTCTTCTCTTAGGATGGCGGAACAATTTCTGGATCAGGAATCACCCCAAATTGGACACCTTCCTAAATCGCCCACTTGGCTCCTAAACCTGGTAGAGCAACCTACATAGTACACGCGATGCGCGGAGGATAAACAGCTTTTGGCGAAGTTGACAAGGTAATCTATTACATCTCATGCTTGCCTAAGATTCGCAGACCACGCTACCTCGACGCATCGGCAGGGACTTACCCCGAGCTATTCGTTCTTAGCGTCATGACGTTATAAGGTATGGACCATTATCCACAGTGTTTTTTTCTCGGTTTTGCGACCTTAAGAATCATCGTGTCACGATGTTGCGGCGAATACTTGTCTCATTGATCGCATTTCCCCTCTTCGCTCAAGTTAATAGCCAGGACAATCTAGGACTGCAAGCTGGTTTTATATCATTCCAGGGAGAGAAGTTAAGAGGTCTTATTGTGAAGGCATCCCAGACCCTCGCGTCTCTCAACTCGAGTAGCACGAATTTCGACTTCCTCCCATTCGATATCCTCTCTAAGCTTGCATTCAGTGGCGCACATCACATAGGCGACATAACAATCCGATATCGCAAAGCAGGTTCACGGCCTTGGATAAGTATCGACTCTGCGCTTTCTAGAAAGCCTCTCGCGGCGTTGGGAACTCTGGGTAGGGATGTCCTAGCGGCTGCCAACTTACAGCCCACGTTACCTAATGGATTGCCGTTGAATATCTCGAGGGAGTGGTTGCAGTATGATGGGGATCTGGCTCTTCGCTTCAATATCACCAACACCGCTAGTGAGATTATCGAGCTGGGGAGTCTAGGTCTGCCAATCAATATCAACAACATCTTCACTGGTCGCGCGGCCAAAGACACGCAGCAAAGGTGCTCGTTAGCAGACCCATACATTGGCCTTGATGCTGGATATGTCCGCGTTACTCATCTCCAAGGAACTGGTGGCGCTCTAGTGATTACGCCTCTGGGGAAAACGGCATTTGAAGCCTGGCGCTTCCTCGACGAACCGCAAGGAAATTTTGGGTACCGATCTCAAACGTACGAGGGGAATTATGAATGGCAGGTTCATAGCCTTGCATATGCACAAAATGAGTGGAATCGGGCTGCGCCCTGGAATTTGCCAACTTCAAAGCAATTACTGCCTGGGGAAACGTACTCGATTGGGGTTCGATTTTCTCATGCCGCAGATGTTCAACGGATCGAAGAAACCGTTTCGCATACGAATACACCTGTCGCGATAGGAATTCCTGGTTACGTAGTTCCATCGGACTCGACTTCCAGGCTCTATATTCAGCATACTTCACCGGTAGCGAAAATCGATACTGGTGAGGCGTTCACGGTGACCGCGCCTAAAACGCCGGGTGCTGCATATAAACTCACTCCAATAGCGTCAGCATGGGGAAGATGCCGAGTGACCATCTCCTACCGGGACGGCAAGACTCAAACTGTACACTATTTCATTACAAAAGCTGCGCCGTCTACGATAGCTGATTTAGGTCATTTCTTCACTACTTCAGCCCATTACATCAATACTTCAGATCCGTTCAATCGCGCACCTTCTATCTTATCTTATGATCGCGAGGTAAACGCAATCGTTGAACAGGATTCAAGAGTATGGATTGCCGGTTTGAGCGACGAAGGTGGCACTGGGGCCTATTTAGCCACCGCGATGAAGCAATTCGTTCAGCCAACTGCTCGAGAGGTCACAGTCATTGATGACTTCGTCCATGACACTATAGTAGGCACGCTTCAACGAGATGGATCGTTCGGAGTTGTAGCGAGTTCCTTTTTTTACGAGCCGGGAGCGGTCAGCTATAGCTATAATCCCGCTTTCCAGTGGGGTTCATGGACATCCTGGAATCGCCAAAGGGCATACACGACAAGGCGAGCATACAACTATGTGCATCCAGTCGCAACATACTGGGCCCTTTACCGAATTGCGAGAGATTATCCTGATCAGCGGCTACGAGCGGATTGGTCTTGGTACCTAGGGCGTGCATTCAACACTACCCAATACTGCTTAGCTAATAAATCCGCAAACTGTGACTATGGCCTCGTTGGCCTAATGGGAGAATGGGTGTTTGGAGAGCTGCTAGCAGACTTAAAGCGAGAGGGTATGACTAAACAAGTTGAGGCACTGGAAGCTTCAATGCGGTTTCGCGCAGAACGATGGGAAACGGAGGCAGTGCCTTATGGGAGTGAAATGGCATGGGATAGCACAGGTCAAGAAGGTGTTTACTATTGGACCAAGTAAGCCTCTATGTTCGGGTCCTTGAGCTTGTCTAGGAAGCGCAACTAAATCTTACACACAGATACTTCAACCTTCCCACGACCCCAACGAAGACAATCAATAGCATTCTTGCATATATGCCTACAGTTGCACATTGGGGCTGGAACGGGAACGCACGAAGATACTGGGATTTTCTCTACGGAGCGAAGATTCAACAAATTGAGCGACAAATCCACCACTATGGCTCAGGTCTCAACTCACTACCGGTCCTGCACTCTTTTGAACAAAGTCCCAAAAAAAACTTATACGCACTTCGAGTCGGTTTCGCAGGAAATTCTGCGCCTCTGACAAACATCGACCAAGATGGCTTCGCATCAGCAGCTATGCATTCGTTTCCAGATTTGCTAAAATGGGACCCGTACTCTGGGGACTATGGGCAAGGCTTTCTGGGCTTGGCTTTGGGGCAGGGTGTATACATCATTCGCGATCAACAGTACGGAGACCTCGCATTTGGTGGCGATATCGACGACTCAACTTCAGATGCAGCGTCTGTGGTGGTACGTCCAAAGGATGCTATGCGGAGGCGCGCTTTTCTTGCCGATCTGGGATTGAAAATTGAACTGAGTGCAGGTGCGATACAACAAATTACTTTCAACAAAGTTGAGCAGTCGGTGAAACTTCAAATCTCTTCTTCTGTAATCAATAGCGCACTCAAAGCCAAGTCAGCTATCATTTGGCTAACTCAGACGAGCTCAAATGGTGGTCAGTTCACGGTCAAGGGAAAAGGAAATAAGCGTAATGGATGGATCGTAGATCTCACATCTGATTCAACCAGTATCAGTATCACTAAGTTGTAGTGTGGAATAATCCACTCCAAGCTCATTAGGCTAGATCCACAATTTCATACGGTAAACTGGAAAAATCCTAGGCTACTCAAGTATTGAGGAGCACTCGATATTTATTGTCATGCGTATCGAAGCCTAGCGACGGCTTTTACGAAGAAATACGCATTTTATGAAGTCCAATTGCATGACGTTCCACCGGTTTATTGACCGTTAGCCAGTCAGTAATTTCAGGCTACCAGTGCATTCAACTCGTTGCAGGCATCAAATACGGTGATGCACATTTGTCAACGTAGTTGTCAAAAAGTTGTCAAAGCTATCAACACGTCACAGCCGAGTTGAGGTAGCTTTTTGCTGACGAATCAATCACGCGCAGAATTTGTAGACGAACAGAGATGAAGTATTTTAATATCTGTCTCTCATCAAGCTAATGTCAAGATCCTAGCTATTTTGTGGGAGGTATACGCTCATCTCAAAGCCATTGGTGTAGGGCAGTGTCGAATTCTGGAATCCATTTTCCGGCGCACGCAAGTAAGCCAACAAATCCTTGTAGCCTTTTGCGCCTGATATAATGTTGTCCGTCAGGATGACCGCTCCTCTCCTCAATCTGGGTTGGATTGTTTTCAATGTTGGGAGAGCAAGCGCCGACCAAACTAGACACCATTAGTTAGCATACTTCGTCAGAGTATTTGCGTAGCCTAGTTTCAACAGAGGATGATTTTGTGCCTCGACTTACTGTCAAGAAGGAGAAGGTCAACCTGAGGCACATCTTCCTTCAAGGTTTCCAGTAGGTCACCTTCTCTTAAATCGATCTGCTTCTCCACAATTTGACCACACTGTTTCCAATAACTCTTTGCCACTGCAGCCTTTTCGGGTTCTTTCTCGGTCGCAATCACTTTGCCTTGTTTCCCAGTTGCGGCCGTAGTCTGAGCTACCGCGAGTGCAAGGTAAATGGTGCTTACACCAAAACTTGTTCCGGCTTCGACAACATTTGTGGCTCTCATAGCGTTGATCAGCTGATACGTAAATTCACACTTATCCTGGTCCAAGGCGATAAATTTGTCCCGCATGAGTTTGTCGAATTCGTTCTGTAGGCTTCGATTGGATGATTTATCCTTGAGGTCATCTATGACTGTTGAAGAGAAGACTTTGCCGGTTTTGGAGATGGCAGCTTCTTGTTCCAATGAAAGCTTGTGAAGTCGAGACAAAAGCTCTAGGATATGTGGCGGGGCTCTGAGAGCCGTAGTGGATGACTCAGAGGCCATACTGTCAAAATTTCTTTACTTCAATGCTTCAAGCAAGGCAAAACGAACAGATTCAAATGATGCAAGAATTGTTGTGGAGAGAACGAGGGCTTATAAGTTGTATCTATGCCCTAACTTTTAGTGTAATGTGGCCAAGAACGGCATAAGCTCTCAGCTGACCACAACACGGCAGCTTGAACTCTGCGTTAAATGGCTGTAAACGCTATGACTTAAGTCAAGCGACAAGTCTTCGTCATCTTCGTGCATGCTGATATACATACACGGAGTGCATTCGATTAAGGGTAAAAGAGGTCCGTCCAATAGTGTTACTTTCCATGGCGATGAGACCTGTCAGAGCGGCGTAAATTCCGGCAACTTGCCCGTTGGATCAACGTTTACCCGTAAACGTCGGCGACTGCGATTGCTATTCAACAGCATTCCCACAATCTCCGTTCGTCAGGGGTCGTTGCATAACGTAGTGTGTACTCATGTGCAATGTAAAGATTATTATCAAAGGAGCGGCACTGGTTAAAAGGTTAGTGATACCCGGGCGTGCAAACCTACAAGCGATGCAACCACAGGTAATGACTTTTTGATACATTGTCTGCATGGTGGGCAAATATAGCCATTAGTTGCAAAATGTCGCCCAGATTAAGGACAGTGATCTTGCAATCAATGACCCTATACATATTCTTGAGCTGAGTCATGCGTCTTTCCGCTTTCATCGTCTCTCTAATGCTCGATTTCTTCATGCTCTGCCCGCTCTTCCGCACCGCTCCCAAGTGGTACTACCAAGCGGGGATGATCATGGTCTGTGATATCGAGAATACCAAGAAGATTTTCGCCTTCGGTTAGTGGATAATCATCAAGGGCCCTTTTCTAGCTTCCCGCACCGATACCTTCATGCGCAAGCCTTTGAAGTTGTAATGTGTCGCTTGTTATCCACTCTAAACTGGCGAACGGTTTCTTGTGCTTGTTTAAACGCTCAAAGATGGTTGGTAAGAGGGCCGATGCCAGCATTATTAGGCCCCCAATCGAGAGAATTATCACGATCCCCATCACATTGAATGAGGTAAATGAGTCACTTCCAATTTTCTGGTTATTACAGATGGCTCGCGCTTGAGACGATGCGGGAGGTGAATGAAACTGGGCGAAATCTGGAATGATTGGGCCAGTTGCTTGATCAAGCATTGCTCGTTGGAGGTCGGCAAGGGTGAATTTAAACCAGCGTTCAAGCTCTAATTCCCACTGGTTACTGGGTAAGGCATACTGCCCAAGCGGAGGAAGAGTGTCGCTGGCTAGTAGTGATCCGCCTCGCAGAGCGGCAACGAATTCCGAGAACCCATTTGCCATATTCGAAATCGCGGATGCTGACCAAAGAAATGCCTCTCTTTGGTTTGTATTGGGGAAGATTGAAGATGATGCCGTCGTGACAGCCTCAAATATGCCCTGCAGGGGCGTACAGCTTGTGCTGTTATTTATCGTGGGGTTACAGAATTGGTATTGTTGGGCACATGCAAGAACGCGTACCGGCTCATCACTCACATATACCGGCGTTTCTGCTGACAAGGTAGTTATATTGAGGGGTCCTCGTTGCGCTGAAAACCATGGGTCCTCTACTGGTGCAAAGAAGTATATGTCGTTTGATTCGAGGAATATTGTACTAACATCTGCATTAGAAAGACTCAGTTCGGGAATTGGCTTCCATGTGTTAAGTAGAGTGGTGTAGTTATTCTCTAGTACATCATATCTTGTGTTGATTCTATTAGAGCGTCAGTGCTGGCGAATCTTTAGATTGAATCGGGAAACGTACGAAATAGTGTATTCATTGCGCAGCTTTGGTCCTTTGACACTTTCACCTAGGAACTCGGATGTGCATCCCCGCTGAGCATCCTTACAGTTTCTTCGGTCTCCTCCGTACCAAAATTGTACAGTCTTCGGGGATGAAGTAGTATTCATACGGGTGAAACCATTGTTGAGTACGGGGGCACATTCGTTGACCGTTCGATAGAGAAACCTTTGTGATGGTGGTGCGTTGATGCCCAGGTCAAAGTGGCTATTGAGAAATCCTGAGTCAAGGCGGAGCGCATCATGGGAGGAACGACATATTCGGTCCTTTTCTGGAAACGGACATTCAATGTTTTTTGTGATTTACACCAGAAGCGCAGTGCGAAAGAAGGTCCGGCAGTTATCTGTTGAGCCGCTATTTCCATAGCAGTTTGATGCATAATTTGCGCTCGCCCTCACGCGGCTAGCCAAATATGTCTGGACTATACCATAGTTCTCAATAGTAAACAGAGAAGAGTTGAGTATAGTGCATTTGTCGCCGATTACAAGAACCTCGCCGCCCCTAGATGTAGCCACTCTTGAAGAGAAGACACCGGCAATAGCAAAGGCACTAAACGTTATTAAACTGGTGATTAATGGTATAAGAGTAAGCTTGTTAGTCTCGCGTGTCCTGTGTCGGCGCCAGGCCCACGCCATTCTTGACAATCTCCAAAATGCTGTTCCGCCGCTATCTGAGTTTCGAAGTATTACTTGTCTCTGATGGTAAATTGCGCCTTGGGAAGACTGCCGACTGAAAACCCGATGGGTGGCAAAGGCAACGATCGACCAAAAGCATGATCCGGTAAACGCTACGAAGAGAGCGAGGAAAGCGATTAGGAAGCCTCCATTCTGTAATGTTGTTGTAAAGGTCACCCCAGCAACAGATCCTTGCGACCAGTTGGTCCATACGCCGAGGTAGACCGAGTCGCTTCGGGGAGCGATCTGGATAGGTTTCGGTGCCATGGTGCCCTCCGGACACAAAGACGACCAAGTTGGGTTTTGGAGTAGCAGAGTTCGCTTAGTGCTAGGTGCCTTTATCTAGATACAAATACATTTAGGAAGAGCATAACTAGGTAGTCGGACAACTAATTCATTAGTCCTGGCAAATAAATATACTACAAATGTTATTGAATTAAAGCTTCGCTTCACTTGGCGGGGGCGGAAATCTACATCGGACCAGTAGCAATACTAGAACTTCGCCATGGGCAACGTTAGGCGTCCAGAATCTAACAAGTCATGATTGAATACAGGATTAGCACGGTTCCATCAAGCGCGCGGGTTACTCCGACAGGCTGATCTGTGGGACCCTAGCGTGCCCCAACAGAAACCGTTCTTGTGCTCTACCTCAGAACGCCTCGCAGCGAGTAGACAGTCCTCACAAAAATGCTTGGTAGATAGTCCTGAAGATTTAGTTATCTCAGATATGTTGCGCAATGTATATGCGATACTCCCCATTTTCGTTTTGTGGATATCTGGCCTGCCTACACAAGCAGGAGAAAAACGCTGGGCTTTATTGTGATGCGCATAGCCATGGAGGAATATTTTGGCCAGGCAGGAGCAGCCAACTTTGTGGGATTGGGGTTTTTGGAAAATAGCTTATATCTGATCAGATAGGTTGAACCAACCTGATGTCGTCAAGTATAATGAAATAACTATCGACACTGTTCATGCCGAAAATTTAGACTCTGTAAATGACCGTGCTTATGAGGATTAATAAATGGCGTGCTGTCCTTATTTGTGATTGCACTCGATCAAATATTGACAGCCTTGCATCCCACCACGGAATGGAATGCATCTAGAACTCTGAATTCTGACCGTCCCTCTGTTTGTGTGGATTCGTGCTTATACGCCGATTATTCTTCGCGAAAAACTCCTAACGATACACATAAGCCAAATAAGTAGTCAATTTTGGTTTCGAACAACCTGCCGAATATTGTGTGGTCAAAGAGTCAGCTAACTACTCCATCATTTTCCAGGTCCTCGACAGTGTCTTCCAAATCCGCTACCCTTTCCTGCTGTACTTGCTGGGTAAGCTCTATCGGAGTTACAAGCTTTTTCGTAGGTATGAAAAGCGCGGACAGGTCATGGTTCCGATTTGGTAGCGACGATAATGCTATGCGATAGCTTTCACGGAAGGGATCCGCTGTCAATCTACCAGCCTCGGGGGGGGCGTTCTGAGAGAACATACACAATATCTAATCGACAACTCGCTCTCATCTTCCACAACGACTGCCTGCTGTCTAGGCCCTTCCTCGAATTCGCATCTTTCGTTCTTAGGTTCGTACCATATGGGTCGGTGGGCTGGCGCTGTTATGCTACGGCTGATGCTATTGCTGTTAAGAACAGCAAGGCTCCGAAATAGCCGTCAGCGGAAGTCGCCGGCATCTTTACTGCGCAGTGTAATATGCCAACCAATCTGTGGCCCCCAATTACCGGAAAAAAAAAACTCCTATGCGCGACCGCTGGGAATTTCGGGGCATGATTCCGTTGAGGGCTTTGCATCAACGGACAAACTGCGCGTACAAACCATCCTCGTCAATTTGCAGCCGCTCTAAGCCATTATGCGATGCTACAAAAAGTAGGTCTAGACCGTTGAGCGACTCTTCGGCTGCTAATACAGATAGTTTCTCCATCACTAGGTGTTTGAACATCGCTTCGAAAAGACCTAACTACCATGTTGGCCTTGGGGTAATATTAATAGAAATCATGAACTTGCATCCGGTTGTTGGATCGCGCAGTCTTTGAAATGACTGCCTGACGTCTGTTATCACGGCAGGCTGATATGACCGTCTGGCGCCTGTGAGTTTCTCTGATAGTTCCTCCGTGTACCTCTGGTAAATTGAATCTTTGCCTTATTAGAATGCGTTTACAAGAGTGGCGTGGTTTCCAACTGACCTTGGCTCAGGAGACCTCGATCTAAGAAGTCCTGAACTCTTTCTTTAGAGGTCTGACAGCGTTCGTCAAGCCCATACTTCTCAAAATTCTCGGAGCCAATAACACAGCCTAGTTCAATTTCCATATTCACTATATTTTTTTTGTATATAGTGTGCCTTATCGTTGTTTCTGTAAGCGGTCGCTACGTATGGATAAGTACTGCCTAGGCCGTTCACACAAGATATCTTGTGTTGTCACGTCATATCAATCCTATAAGATAGCAATTTATTCACGTATTACAGTCCGTAATTGAATTGGATCTCCTAGGTCATTTTCTCCTCTTTACCTAGATGCCTCACGTTAGATTTGTAGCGTGGTTACCATGCTCGTAAATTTATACGTATGGCTCGGTCCGCTCGAGAGAATTAGACTAGCAAAGTTTGTTTAGTAAACATTTTTCTGTCATCAGGGAGTTTCAAGGCAGATGGTTGCGCAGTCCGGATACGGCCGCTGTGCCACTCATATAATCCGTTCGAGTCATTCTCTCCTCTCATTAGAACTACTTCTAACAGTAGTATCGTATTAATCCGCCGCTTAGCCGAAAGTCAGCAGGGGTTCTACTTCAGACTAAGCCTATTACATATGGGGGCTGACCTACATTTCTTACAGGCAGTTGATGAATGCTCGGTGAAACATGAATACTTTCCTCCACTCGCGAAAAGATGTAAATGTGTACGGTCACCGAAATAGAGGCAGTGTTTGCTACCCGAAGGCGTGTGTAGCCGAACTCAGTTGCGTGGATGAGGTTTCACGTTCATTTGTTGCCAACCCATTTGGTGGTATGACGTCCGATCATGTCGAAGGATGATTTCCTTGCCAAGAATACGTTAGCGCGCAAATATTTTGCCTCGGAGCCTATATCGCTTCCAAGAAAATACTTAGGCTAGGTGCAGGAGAGAAGCGTTACAGTCAGCAAGGCAAGCTACACCAAGTTTCATTAGCGCTGCGACCAAGACAATGCTTAAATCAAGATAGTAGAAATAACCTTGCATGTATTCTGCGCCGGCTATCTCGATGGCGCCTATAAAAACGTGAACTTCTTCCATCTTTGTTGAACCAATCCCATCCTATATCGGCAGCCTACTTCTACATCTCGCCTTCGATTGTTTTTAGACATATCTTCAAATATGGAATCACAGTTCTCGCAAAATGAAGATTCAAAATCCTGTACTTCTTTTGGCGAGCCTGCTCACCTTCGTCTCGGCTGAAGCAGCCGGTGCTGGCACAACTCTAAAGGCACGTTCTCATACTCGTGACTTTGTCGAGGAAGTAAAAAATGCTCTACAAAATTTCCATTTATCTAGGAGGATTGCTCCAAAGGTACCCGCAGGAAAGGACAACATAAACTTCAGGTATGGATTCGCACAGATGAATGTCCACTCACCTATGATGACCGCAGCGGTGCAAAACATAACGGCCTCAATCAGCTAATGAAGGATATCGGTGGTCGCCATAAGGGCCGTCATCGGCAATAGCAAGGGCCACAATGAGTATGGGCTTCAATTTAATGATAAGGCAAAATATCAGCACGCTTCTAGAATAAACTTAGCGTATTTGTTTTGGCCAATGCATTGGCTATTCAGAAAAGACAGTAGGATACGTTTGGAATGAACTGATTGCGATATGTGATGATGCTTGGAATTCGCTGAAATTCGTCCTTGTCCCCGCTCTAGGATCCGGTGCATAATCCTCCAACGCCGTTAGCAGCACGTCTGCAATTGCCGCTGCAACAGGTTCCCGGCGCTCTGAGGTTACAGGAACTTCCAGCCAAGCCGCAACAAAGAGTACCACCTCCAAACGCTGGAACAGCACACACACCGGCACAGCAAGTATCTGTGGGCGTACAAGATGAACCCCTAGGTACACACTGAGCAACAGCTAGATTGTAATTTCCGAATCCGGGCTGAGTATTGTTAGTTAGCCTAACAAGTGTGATCGGGACGAGGGAGTACTACGGCAAGACAGGCCATCACGACCGAAATAATTGAAAGGCGCATCTTAGCCTAAAGGACTATAAGTAATGATAGAAGTATATAGCAAGTTGTGAGTCGCGGAGCATAAGAAAAAATATTAGAGAATTGTGCTGGCTCTTTATAAACAATTATGAACATTCGGAGAAATTCTCAGCTCAGCCAAGCCAACAAATGAAGCCTCACTTTGGTTAGGTCAAGGGTGTTGGAGGAACCAATAACGTTTGTGAAGGATACTTTGGGAATAAATACGAGTTGGCGTCACATTAGTAGCAAGCCCCTCGGTAAATCAAGGAAAGTTTGAACGATACCAGATGAACCTTCAGCACTCTGAATATATTTCATAGTTATTTTTCTAGCAGTTGACCCATGCCAGTCCACAGACAACTTTTTTCGAGTGCTCTAGAGAATCATGTTTGCAAGGTGCTCTAGCATTTGTTCCAAATCTTCAATTACTAAGAGTCAGCCTCTCAAACTCAACTAGGGTCATTCAAACGGGGAATGGAACTGCTGAGGCTGAGAACACGAGAACACATCAGCTTGTGATTCGCTCCCCACCCGAGTGTACTAAATTTAGTTATGGCCTGATTTAACCATTTTCAGCTACGAGCTATTTCAAAATCTGCATGCGAAGTTCTGCAGTGTCAACAGGCTAGACATTTATCCGTGGATGGCGGTGACATTTTTGTCGTAGTCTTTTCAAAGCTCCCAATCATAATGGAACACTTCTACCAAAATAAACTTGCCAATACCAACAATTATGAGTGCAAAGTATGGTCTCCAAAATTGTGGCAACACAACTTTGTTCATACTTCATTCACGTATCCTCAATGCAGCCGTGACTTAATTTGCCTGCTACCATGGCGAACCGTTACGTGTTGTTGTCAAGGACCCTATGTAGGTACTTAGTTTGCGTACGGTTCGGGTCGGTCGCAAGCACCACCCAGCTGGTCGAGTCCCTTGGCATTGCTTTGGTATTGCTTTACTCATAGATCTATCCAAATTTGAATGAGGACAGTGTTATCATCTATCTGATGAGTAATCTCTCAAGTAGCATACATATATTTGGACCGCGCCGATCGAGCCGAAATGACTACAAATTCGTAAACATCTAGATTGGGAGATGAATTAGTTTTGTTCCGTACTAACCGCAATTTTAAATTCCAAAGCACTGTCACGGAGCCGAACGCCTCTCTATTCCCTTGATCAAAAGAATCCATATCTACTAATAGTTTAGAATTGAACAAAACCAAGCCCACTTCTGCTGGCTGATACGCTTAGTAACAGCCAGAAGGATAGATACACGTCCCACGGCTGACAAAATCGCAGTGATTGTGTTGAGCGTTATTCCTACATCAAAAATAGAATTGATCACGGGAGTTAGTTTGTCTTGATTGATAGGATGGCGGTGTCACCAATAAAGAGTGACACGAGCTCTGCAAGCCACCAGTCTATGATCCAAGCCTCATGGCAGGTCGCCGATGCTCGCGTCCGTGATTCTGGCTTGCGCGTCGAGAATTCTTGTGTCTTCAAAAGAAGTATTTCATTTGGTGCGTCAGGTGTGGATTACCCATGGTTTTGCGGAGTCTGGATTGGAGAAGGGAAATGGGTAAGGGAAACGGAGTGCGCCACAATTAAAATTGTTTGACTCCATTTTGGTCCAATTATAGTCGTAGAGAGTCAGCGTTGACATTAGTCGAGAACGAGCAGCACGCCATCGCGATCAACACCAAACACCGTCGTCCCTGATAACCCATATAGATAGGCAGGGTTAGCTTTTCCAGGCTCTCAGTAAGAATGCGCCCACGACGCAACATTGTTGCACATCACTGTAAGTTCCTTTCGTCTATGTGAGCGCGCGCTACCCCAAAGACCTAGGCCGGGTCTCACTCTGTAAGAAACGCCCGTTTCCTTTCATCCGATGCATACGGTTGCCATATTCATTCAGAAGCCTGTACTGCACCAATACTCCATGGCGCGATGGCCTAGATGTAGTTAGTCAGAGCGAGTGAATAAATGCTTACTATTGGTACCGCTATCGATTCTGCCTGGTTTGTCAAGCCACAATGATTCATAGAAAGTCGAACTCATGTGAAATAAAGAGCGAGTGGAAAATTCTAGCTGCGCGGTCTTTTTTATTCTTGAAGCGGAGACACACGAGCGCGCTTATACATGTATAGGGCTACTAAGGATCATTATTATCTTATTTTAGCCAAAACCTCGGCCGTTACTCCTGTTAACCGCGAAAAATGCCGAAAATACCACTGATATTATAGTTTGGTGTGCCACGCCAAACCTTCACAAAGACTCTTCTAAGTTTTTTTCACGTACTCCGCAGCTATATATATATATATACTAACAGTTATTTTTTTTCTTCTAACACAAAGTACAGGAATTTCTTAAGAGCGGATTGTCCTAATATGTCCATGACCCAGATTTTATCCCCAACAGATAGAATACAATACAATGGTGTCATTTGTATTGCTACCCGACGAACTGCTTCTCATGATCCTCACTTACACCGTCCATATGCGCGGTATGAAGCGTGCTCTTCAGTTAAGACTTGTCTGTAGTTAAGACTTCCATATACCTGGATTAAATTGCTATCAAATACTAACCTAAGCTACTAGAACACTTTGCAAATATTACCACCACCGCTATTTTCGGCTCTGGTATTCTTGAACGTAAAGAGGCGTTGCGTCATAGCCAGTGGAGTGCCCCGGACTTCATGGCAGAGTACCTTGCGCACCAAACCTTGGCGCATTCCTGTCAAAAGAGTCCATTGTATGCAAACAATACTTCGTATTGCGCAATATATCTGCTATTTTCGCCATACCTCTGTAGATGGGACATATGTTGCTATTGACGATAATGAGTATAGAAGATGCGTCTTTGATCTATGCAAAATGATAACTAGGATGGGGCGCCCGGGCGTTTATCTCGGATTAGAGGAGGGCTATGCGAAGGGAACTCAAGAATATATGGAAGAATCATCCCTCGAATTCAAACGCCGGCTTCTCAGTGCTGCAGCCTGGATAGGCGAGGAACGCCTCGTTGTCAAACTCGTTGGTGAAGGCTGCAATTGGGATTTAAATAACGTGAAAGTGTAAGAACTCACTCTCAATACTCTAGATTGCGTGCTAATGTTTCCTTTGCTAGTTATATGTATCCGGCACCACTCTCTGCCGCAACGTGTGGCCGCCGCGTTGATATCGTCAAATTTTTGATTCATGATTCCAGTACAGATAATAGGCCCACCGCGATTCTTCATTACCTTAAGGATGGCGACAATACTGAACCCCTCGATATCGCTTTCGATTCTTCGTGGTAGACGCGAGCGTGTCCGGCAATATTTTCTTCTGCGGAACGCTGTGCAGTGGAAGGCGTTAACAATATAGAAATATTTGTACGGTTCTTTGATTGTGTAAAATCGCGCAACAATGATATACCAAGATGGATCAGACAGCGAGCTTATTTGGCTGTGGAGAATGGTTGCACGGATATCGTCAAATATTTGATCGAAAAGGAGGGAGCAGAGATTGACGATAGATGAAGTGAGAGTTCACTATTTGAGTCTCGCTACCCAGCAAAGTTTACAACGAAAAAGGGTAGACAGGAGAGCCTACTAAGTCTGGCTGTTAGTTGTGGGTATTCCAGTCATTCTCAGCCTGCCACTTATAGGTATGTCAATATTGCTAAGTTTCTGCTTGATGCTGGAGCAAAGCACGATCATGCGATCGAATTTGCGGCAATGTGCGGGTCAAGAACGATGGTAAGGTTACTGTGGGAGCATGGGGAGAACACAAACGATGCCGTACAGGGCGCATTTGTAATGGCAGTAAACCGAGAAGATACTGCGATGTTTAGCCTTTTGGAAGAGCTTGGAGCTAAGCTGGATGAGGGCGGCTATAATCGAAAAGGCACAGGAAGATGGACTTGAGTCAATGGTTAGACTTCTGAGCAATGATACGAATATATCTTCTCAAAGCCCCCCTCGCTTATAGAGTAAAACCACAAGTAATCTATACATATGAATACCTGTACCTACCATTCAACTAACACTATTATCCTATAATAGGCACTTAAGATTGCAACTTGTAGTCTTCACTGCTACTACGTATATATATGCGGCTAGCTTAGTGCCAGGATCCTTCCTATATTATCGATATTCCCTTGTATAAAGGTTCTAAGTGATTGCTACCTGTTAGCCCTTCTCTATACTCATTAACAACCTAGGGTTCTATTAGATTTTCGCTCTAAGGCTAGCACTCGACCTGGTGGGATAGTTCATGAAGCTTGGGATCCAGATGCCACTTGACAACTTTCTGTCGGATGCGCCTAACTAGTGAGGGACCATCAGGCAGTGCCCGGTCTCGCTTACTAGGTGCTTGGTAATATATCCCCCAAGCAAGTGACCTACGGTCTAATGTAGTTTCCGGGAGCCACGTAGCTTCTGTATGATCATGCTCATCGCCATCGTATTCAATATCATATAATTGGGATCCTAGGTAAGGGGACATGAGAGTACTGCTTCGCTTAGCCCAATTATATTGGCCATGACTTTAGCAAACGCTGCCAACGGTCACATGATGCGAATCTGGTCATTGCACGCGATATCTCGACGGCCATGATATCTAATATCATTGCACATCTGATCATCGTAGTTGATTGCTTCCAACCGTAGATACGAGGTGCTGGCGACCTTGAATGTCGTCGTGCGGCGTCCTTCGCCTTTTGGTTCTTGAAAATATGACTATCCTGACGGGCTAGCTGATGAAGCATAACTACAAGACTTTTGAGATTATGCCAGGGGTGGATGCAACTGCTCGTAGGCCATAAGAGAGGCTCGTATACTGCTCTATGTATACGGACTCCTCGGAGATTTTGTGCAAAGTGATGTAAGCTAAGCTGAGAGGGTCGTAGAGTGCTGGATTTACTAGATTTAGCTGCCCTGTAAGATGGTCGATGCGGTCGGCATTACGAAGATAACGGAGAAAGTCTAAACGAACGCGCCTAAGCGTGCTGGGCACTTTTGCAGTTTAATTCCCACTTTTGGCATCCATTCATCGCCTCCGATACGATAGCCCTAGTACTCGAAATTTGGTAACTTGACGGCGAGATCGACCAATTCATGACGGTCCACCTTCACTGTCGCTAGAAAAAAAATCTGTTACTTCATCTATATGTAATGGACCAAGACTTCCAACGAACGAACGGTGTCGAGTTCTAGGTGAGTTTTAGGCTCAAACATATGTAACTTGAGTTCTATTCTTCCAGTTCCATGCCTTCTTCCTGCATAGTACTCGACTGTACTCAGGGTTGCAAGACGAACTTGACCTGCTGGGTAAGACTTGTCATTCTCCATCAATCTATTGGCATGATCCCGATGAGTTGTTCTATTTTTTTCGACGAGGGGAAGTCCAAACCAAAACTCCGGCTCGCACAAATAGAGAAGCCGCTAGCTAGAGGAAGTTTTGATGAACTGTCTGGCGTTGCTTTCGTGCAGCGCAAACTTGTTAAGCATTTTTCGGTGGAAAGCGGAAAAAGGGGTTGAAAGTCGCGTGAGAGGTGACTGCTGACTTGATCCATCAGCTTCAGTAGGAAGTGGTTCATGGCCGCATAAATCTCAAGGTCTTGGAACGGAGATGGATGTTTGACTTTCTTGTGGGGCGCCTCAAACACAGGCAACGGAGGATTTGCGACGTCGGTAATCTGGCTGATGTTATTCCCGATTTCCATAAGCAGACCTTGGGAGACTGCCGCTAAATTTAATTTTGGGCAGTCCTAGCCTGCCCGTCGCCTGCCCCACGTGCTAGTCACCCCGCGTAAGCTTAGCCCGTCTGAAATGCTTTGCGGTTCTGGGATCAGGAAGTGTGCGAGCCTCGTAAATTGGCGCTACGCATCGCCGGGCACGGGACTGGCTCCTGTTCAAATAAGTACAATTTTTGGTCAAATGGTTTCGTCTAGTGCGGGGATTGTCGACTACAGTGCCAAGAGGGACCCTTCATACCCGCAAAAAGATAGGAGGATGTTGGTGCAAGGTAAATAAATATATATATAGAAAGTTGCTAAATGAGTGTGGGTACTACGTGACTGCTGAACGAAGTTCATCTTTTTTATTTGGATTTCTCTGATTCTGGCTTGGGGTCGGGGAATAGGGTAGGCTCTCCTAAAACCACCATTTCTTCGTGACCTTGCGGGATGTCCTTCTCGAGCTTGTCAATGTCGTCCTCGGCTTCGCCCTCCGTTTTTTCCGCAGACCCAATATAGTAACCCTCGTGCACCACGCAGAACCGGTACCCATTCTGAGGGCCATACCGCTCCCGCTGATAAATGCAAAATATAATAGACTGTTGCGCTTGTCCTGGTGTTTTCTTCTTGTCGTCGCGCTTGGTATTGTGGAATATGTACTTGCGCACGGCCCCTGGATAGTTGGGGATCTCGTCGAAGTTATGCGCGTTAATGAAAGACCAGAACATGTGCCGGGGAAGAGGTGCAGTGTCAGAAAGCGTGTGCGACTGCATATTTGCTGAAAGGGGTGGGGAAAAGAAAGTGTGCAATGCCGAGTAGGAAATACAAGCAAGTTGGCAAGGAAACGAGAGCGTGGCGAACTTCTCTACTTGCGTATGAAGCACTCGCCCGATTCGAAGTTCTTCTTCTGGGCTGCGGCAATAGTCTGGCTTTGATGAGCACCGTGAACAAGAAAGAGAGGGTAAACTTACGTAGCAAGTGGCCTTGTTGCTCTGCACACACAGATATGACTTGCCGCCCTCCTTGTCCTTGCAGTTGTGGGCGCTACGGAATCCCTTGCTGTTGTTGGGGTGACACTTTCCGCCGTACTCCTTCTTTACGCGCTTGATCTTGGCGATGTTGGAGCAGTGGACAGTAGCTCGTGTCATCAATTGGTCGAAGTCGTCAGGGTCGTACTCAACGTCGTTGATTTCGATATTGGAGAGATCCAAGTCCTCTTGACGCGCGGCAATTTCGTTATTTGAATTGGGCTGGGGAAAGGCAAGTGCTGTAGTAGCACAGAAGAGAACAATCGCAGCGGGAAGTGAAAACTTCATGGTGGAGTAGGTGGCTTTTTATATACAATCGTAAGCAAACACGTGGCAATGACGTCAGGCACCAAACGTAAACGCTTTTGAAGTTGGTAAGAAATGCTTGGTTGGAGTGGGAGAATATTGTGGCAGGGAGAGCCACTTTATATTCGCCTTACTCTATTACAACTAAAGTAATGTTTGATAGCTGTGTGCACAGATTGAAGCGGGCTACCATGACCATACTGCTGATGTCTCAGGAACCAGATCATATCCGTAAGCTGACGTTTTTTCTTTTGGGAAAGGCCCGTCTCCGTCCCGTAAAATAAGCTTGACCGCAACATCATTCCAGGTTAGGAAATTGCTTAGCCACTATGCGATGGGGCTGAGCCCAAAATCGTGTAACTAGGCTGCTGGCCTTACTACCTCTTTCGTGTTACGTACAACTTATGCGGGTCGTCAGCAAATCTAGGGAACGTAGCTTGCCTGATATTGGTCGATTGGGGCTAATACTTCGGTCTTGAAATGCGCCGTTGCGTTCACCTGCTTTCTCAGTTGGCGACTGCCGAGATTGACTTATTATGGTAGTCAGCTTGGGGGCTGCGTAACGTGACAGCACCATAAACTCCGAGACTCCACTGTACCTATCTCAAACATTATCTCCTCTACCAGTGACCACAGTATTTAGTTGAATGCGTTGTTATAAAAATATATATAGCTCTCCAACTCCGTATTCGATACGGCTCGGTACTGCGTAAATAGTTCCGAGGTCAAGGGTAGGTAATGTGTAAAGATACTTCAGATTACAAACCAGGCTATCAGGGGGCCAATTTACGACCTCAGCTCGGGCAACCCGCCGCTAGCCGCCCACATTCTCTAGCCACTCCCGCTGATACAGCCACCTCAGCCTTATAAATGAAGATCTAGGCTCCTAGATAAATGAGGGATTTGATTGGTAAACTATATCCGAAGATGTAGCAAACTTTTAGAACCCATTCTGGCTACCCAATCATGAGTCAATAACATTAGATCGTTACTTGACTAGAGTCTATGATTTATTGTTTACGAATGGGTAATGGAATTGTCATGATGACCGGTATAGCGGATGAAGTGCATATGGCATTACTTGGTCGTTTCATTGTAACAGACTGTATCGCAATCGAAGGTGCATAGTTCTTACAGCATGTATAATTCAAACGCTACTCGCTCACCGAAGCCAAAGAGTGCCCCTCGAGCGGTATCGAGTAGCTGACGAGATGCATATGGTAGTGAGATAGTATTAGTTGCTAAGAATATCGCGACAATGCAGAAGCCAACCAGTGGCATGTCCTTCTAACCAGTGAGACAAGGCAATCACCGCATATTGGAAGCGGCTGATAATTTGCTCTACTTCAGGCCAGGCCGTCCGATCGACCTGACCCCTGTCCATTGGATTTCGCAAGTTAGCCACTAGCCCTTCTGGTTCCACATTCTCTCCATTCACTCGGAAATTATAGTTTCGTATTAGGCAGTCTTGGCCGGAAAGGCTTTTAACGTCGCGCTGACCATAAACTCTAATTTGGCCCCTACACTTCTGGGCGCACATAGTAGGTCCGAATGTCTATAAGGGGGAAAGGTGGCTGCAGGTCTGGGTCCGCTTCGTACGCAAGTATATTGATACATGTTGCTGGGTTTGACGCTGACATAGTGGCACATGTGGTGGTGTTACACGTGATTCAATATACCTTGGGGGGGCTAGACACATAACTGATGCTACATCATAGCCGAAGGCCTGCACCCATACTCCCGAAGTGCAGTAACCCCGTCGCTCTTACAGCTTACTACAGCTTGTTTTGCCGCTATCTAAGAAAACAAGTCTTATAATGCAATGTCTGATATCTCAAGAAATGTGCGAGATACCCTCTAGGTATGAACACACCTAAAGGAAAGTGTTTTAGTCCGCTTGCAACGGAAAGTCCACATGCTGTTCAAGCCATGCACATAGCCTCTCAGGATGTAGGTTTTTTGGGATAGATACCATGTTCTTCAAAACAACTAATAAAGGGAGGGTACAACGTCGCAGGCTTCTTTCCTATCAAATTTCTCAAAAAGTCCTGCAATTTCCCCGCCTCCGCTCGTCCTCGTAATTCCTTCTCTTCCCTGGAAGCCGCCTTGCACTTTCATCCGCCTGGAGCGTGCCGGCCAACCTTAATCTGAGTGCAGCACACCCGCTAGCTCTCATTCTCCGAGTCTTTAAATGGCTGGATGCCGACGACATCTAACTTATAACCTCTTATGATAAAAAACTGTTTTTCGGTCCTGTGGGATTTCCATGGCAATTTGAAATGCGCAAACATCGGTGGTGGCCTAGATCTGTGGTTATTCTTTAGATCGGCCTTGGAGGACTACAGGTAGCCTTATGTGCAGAAAAGCTATGGATGGAAACTTGCAACCTCAACTCCAATCCTTCTCACTCTTCGCGGCCCATTCCGCAACTTCCAGAGCTATAAATTGTATATAACAGCCCGCTATGGAAAGGTGTATTTTAATAGAAATATAACAACTTCTGTACTATAAATAGCGGAGGAATTGTGTAAGGTATGCATTGAGCTTGAGGCCAACCGAAAGTATCTTACCGTCTTCGAGAGGACACACAAGAAGTGTTTTCGATGGGTGGAATAGAAAACTTGCAAACAAGATTCTTGGCTTCTCGAAACATCATATACTTGTATCGACGTCTTGTGTGCTGTATCAGATTTGTCCCTCTCGCTAAAGACCAAAGCCTCTAGGCGTGCTCGGGGACCGGACGGCGCAGTGGGAAACATACCAGAAGACAGCGGATAGCAAAAGAAACCCGCGCTCTGAGGGAAATGGCATATTCATAAGCGGGATGAAATGTTGAGAAACCGAACCCTACTCTTCCCTCTCATATTAGCTCAAGAGACTAGAAAGCAAGATTAGCACCGTCAATACTAAAGATAAATGAATCAATTCGTGAATCATTGTAGAAGCTCGCTTGATGCCTCCTCTATCACTATCGCCTTTGACAGATATTTAGTTATAAAAAGCATT
The DNA here is from genome assembly GCA_028456235.1 of Ophiosphaerella narmari. NCBI lineage: Eukaryota > Fungi > Ascomycota > Dothideomycetes > Pleosporales > Phaeosphaeriaceae > Ophiosphaerella > Ophiosphaerella narmari. The sequence goes on from JALNQA010000048.1 coordinate 248,472, forward strand.
TTGAGCCAAATTTTGAGAGTTAGGAAGTTCCTTTTACTTCTCGACTGAGAGCAGAGCGTCAATATGCTTTCCTAACAGTTTAATATTTGGTCCCCTCATAACCAATCTCTTCAGACTTTTCACCAGTCCTTTCTTGCTGCTAGTAACTAGAATGAATTCCCTGCGCAACCCCGTGTAGGGAAAAAGTCTGTGGTTTGCTTCATCAATAGCAGGCGAAATAGCATTCGGCGCTACCTCTACGCCTTTTTGCTCCAACTCTTCGCTAGCGGCCGGTGTGAGCTCAATAATGACTAACGGGCAATCGCGTCCACTACCTCCAACTAACGCCATTTGAACGTTCGGATGCGCCATTAACCTCACTTCTACCGTTGTAGCATTGATATTCCCACCATTAGATAGTATAGCTATATCGCCGGAGCGACCAGTGTTCGCCCAAAGTCCCTCCTTCGATGAATGTTTCTGGAAGAGATCTTTCGTCTCATAAACCTCAAGGCCAGTGAAGACGAGCGGCACTTGCTGCTAGACTGCATCCGAGCTTTTTTTAAAGGCCAGCCCATAGATATTGTCTGCTCTTTCGATAAAGTGAATACCTTGGTTGGACTAGAATGAGTAGTATAACCGGTTTTGAGGGTCATCGATCGTATTCAAGAAGTATGGACCGCACTCAGTTTTACATAATTTTAAAGTGCGTTCCTAGTGTCAATGTCCAGAGCTGCACTAACCCATTGAATGTATTCTAAAAATTTAAGAATTTCGAGACTTTCCGGTTGTCTTACCATACGGCGAGGTAGAAGAGGGAATGTGACGAGCCCTTGTATCTTGCTATTGGGCCCCGTCTTTCGGTTCCGTAGGCTTTGAGCAATGTAAAAAGAAACCATCATATGGTACGTATACGTAACTAGCTTCGGAAGTCGAATAGTTCCTGGTGTATGGAAAATCAGCCATGGATCATCTTTCCCATCGTGCCAGGTCTTTAGATACCGATACGGGTCAACTGGAGGAGCGTTCAGCCAAGCATCCAGATCTGGTACCCCGACGGACTGGATATGCGGGCTCCCTTGGAGAAGTACTCCGACTTGGCCATTCTCTTAAGCGTTGTGAAGTACAAATTTGCAACTAGATGATGCAAGAAGGCGCTGTCTTACAAGAGGAGGAGCAAACGGGAATGGAACCAGCATCTGTGCCAGATTTGGTAAATGCTTCTCGGTCACGCGCGATATGATCGTGTTGATCATATAGAGGTTAGTATACCTGTTTCCCGATCTCGGCCGCAACAGCTAGGGTACCGGAGGTCTTTAGGTCCCTAATATACGAAAGGGACGGTGCTTGGCTCACTAATATTCGCATGCAAACAGACCGCTGCGTGGTTGGTGGCATTTGCGAATCTGCTGCATAGAATGTCAATATAGTCTTAAGAAAGATCGTCATCGTCCTTCAGAATTGAATAGTAGATGTTATTGGGATGCAAGAGAGCTTGATTGCTAATAACAGACGGGAGCAGGCGTTCGCACGCGGTATTGGCGGTTATTTCTTTAGACATTTTAGAAGTGAAAGAATACGAACACGGGCCCCGGAAGTGCAACATCCATGGAGGTTTATACCTCTTGCGGCAGGTAGGATATCGTCTTTAAGGCTTTGTGCGAATTGCCTGCTGTGCCTCACTAGGCTAGAACATGTCAGACCTAATCAATGCAATGGTAGCTTACGGACCCAAAGTAGGCTACACGCCTTGAACGCCCCTGTAAAACGTTTGACTCTCAGTATGTCTGTATCCAGCTCTACCGTAACTGAGCACAGATGCCCTTGCTCGTGTATCCGCAAGTTCCCTCACAGCGTCAAACACGGCAATGATGAGCTACAGCTTGCTGTTGAAGAATATCGGCCGCGAAGCTATCTCGAACCTGCGGAAGACTCAGTGACTGTCATAGCAGTTCATGAAAATGGCTTTTCAAAGGTAGCATACTGCCTCTACATCGCCGAGTCACGTTAACTTCGAAAGGGGTGCTACGAGCCTCTATGGGATGGCATACTAAAGGCTACAATTGCAGCTGGGTATACCGTGAAAATCCTGGCCATCTGAATAGCCGATGCTGCGCATTAAGGCGAGAGCATAGCCTCAATGCAGACAGGATTGGCGATGATCCACACTGGCTGGATCACTCGCATGATCTGTCGCTAATGGTGAATTACTCTCGACGCCGCATGAAGCCTTGTTTTGTCGAATTAGGCCACGGTATGGGGAGAATTCGAGTGTTCGTGTCCATGCCTGAAGCATGATATCTTTTTATTCAAGTAGCCAAACTCAACTAGTGTCAATCCTGCCCTCGTTCACTCACGTCTTTCTCACTCGTTAATTATCATGGAGCCGGTACTTTAGGACGTCTACCCCGTAGGACTAAATGCAGCAATGTTCTCCTCTATGCGTCAGGAATTCCGGAACTCCCATGCGGCTGCTGAGAAGCAAATTGGTAAGAATGCCTTCTTCCAGACCAAGGGCCCTCGTGTGCTTGAAAGATACCTTATTTGCCCTATGAGATACGGAGGGTGGGCAAGTTAAGTTTGCGACTCAAAGAGCACAGGAGGCTTGGTCATACGCTCGATCCAACCCCCGGCCACCTTCGCAAGATGTGACTGCGGAGGGAAGAAACCATGAGCGAATGCTAAATCCCGAGTTCATACCGTTTCCACATCACTCGGCCGCTGTGTGGACAAGGCCAGAGGGTGTGCTTACCCTACAGCCCGCTCCTAAGCCTTCGGCCACGGGCGCTGTTTCTCTGTGGCAACTTCTCACATATAACTTATGAGAGATACGTGAGATGTATATAAAACTAACAGGGGCGGGCCATGGAGGCAACGGAGGAATAATAGACGGAGGTATAGAGGAACGGATACTTGGAGACACTGGCTATTTTTAATGCTTTAAGCAACTTAGTGCTGTTGCGAGAACTTGTCTTAAGTGGCTAATAAGGAGATTGTCTATTGGGGTCATGAGAAAAGGCTTTGGGCTACATTTGACAAGGGGAAAAGCAAGAGCGATAGAAGTGAGCTTTCAGGTAAATGGCATGCAGAGGTCAACTAAGACACCGATTTACAGCGCCCTGCCAAAATGACCACGAAATTCTGATACGACAAAAGTATATATAATAGGTAGCCTTTTAATTCTATACATAGGGATAAACTACCTTGATAAAGAGTGTTAATCTATCTCTATTTATAATAATAGAGCAAGAACTAACGTGGTTTACAAGCGAGCGGCGCCTACAAGCGAGCGGCGCCCCCAACCAACTTTGCGCACCTCTTTGAGCGTACAACTCAGCAACGCAGTAGAGTAGAGAGTATATATTTATATAATAAATCAAGTAGTAGCTTCTCTATCTTTCTTACACGTACGTGAGTTGTGCCCAGTCTCTCTGCACCTCTTACAGCGTGCGCGAGCCTGGCGACTCGAGCCTGAACGCCGCCTACTCTCGCGCTGTTCACGATCAATCTGGTGATCAGCCTCTAGTTGAGCAAGTATATCCTCTCCTTGTCCCTTTGTCAAGACTCCTTTCTTCTAGATTCGCTTCTTTTTTCGTAATTTACGCTTGCTGGCTGCCTTATTGGCTCTTTCAAGACTAGAGATCTAATCGCGTATTAACTTAGCTTCTAGCATTATTCTATAAGCTCCCTTTTTAAGTTAATTGATTGCGTCAATAATCGATGCTAGCAATAAGCTCTTGTGCCAGCGTACGCGCTCACGTATAAGCGTTGACTAAGCCTCCAGCTCACGTACGTTACTCGGCATGCAAGCTACCTAGGGAGCCTCTAGTAGAGCAGCTAGAGTAGCTAGAGTAGGCGTGCAGAGCTAAACATCAAGTCTTAAGGTAACTACTTCTAGCTAAAGTAGAACGAGGCTAGTAGCTTAAAAAGCTAAGTAAATATTTACTCTTGTAAAGGCCTAGTTAAAGGCTGCGTAGAAGGCTAGTAGGAATTCAAGTTTAGTAATATAATTGATATAGTTCTAGATTAGGCTCTCAACTTAACGGCTGTACGCCTTCTTTAATAGGGAGAAGCAGCTAACATTAAGAGGCTAAAGTAAGTAAGACGAGTAAGCTAGCATGTAGAGCATATAGATGTTGTTCTCCTTGCAGACCTCGTTAAACTTAAGAGAGTAGTAGCTCCCGTAACTATTAAGTATAAGTAGCTAACGCGCACTAACTACTTGGTCCTTTGTATACTTATTAAAGTGCTTAAGCTAGTTAATAGCTAGCTTATCTATCGTCTAGCTATTGTTGCTAATTCTAATAGCCTAGTCTCGTGGGATACAGTCTTCCTCATACTAGGCAGAGAGGTAGTACTTGCCGGCGAAGATGAGGAACGGTAGGACTACCTAGCCAGCAGCGTTAATTGTAGCAATTGCCGTTGCCTACTTACGATTGCTAGGCTAGATAGCCTTTAGCCTACCTCTCCTCTCTAACCCTATTACAACGAGCTAAGTTGTAATCTTACCTATTATAAAGCTAGCCTCGTCAAAGTTGTAGACGTCCTTATTAGCTATCCTATACGTAGCTTTTGTACGCTACACCCGCTCAAACCAACTACTTATAGTAGCCAGGTCCTCACATAAGGCTCGCTGCCTATCGTATAGGCGATTGAAACGCGTCGTAAGACTGTCTGTACGCTTGACAAAGTTGCGCGCCTAGTGGATGCCAACAGGGCTGCCTCCACGCTAAGAGAGTAGCTTATCAGCCATCTCACGCACAGCAGCCAGAGTTAGGGCAAAACTACGAGAATCCAGATTGAGAATATAATCAACTATTACCTCCTCCTCTAGCTGGCTGAGCTTCCTTGAGTTGGGCTGGC